>JAQGAT010001025.1:0-18857 GCA_034687845.1 Pantelozetes paolii
ACAGGAATGACATAAAACCAACATTTCTTAAAGTGTTTCAAATGATGTCGGGTTTGATAACACCTGAAAGTATTGGTTTCACAAATCAATCGGAAATCAAGTCTTTAATTCAAAGAACAAAAATATTATTCAAAATCTTGTACATAAATAACAACTTTTCTGCGTTTATTGTTTTATCCCTGATAACATTTATTCCACTTTATAACAATTCCCATACGTTTTCATTCACTGAACTATTAATTTTCATATTACCTAATGTTATTTTCTTTTGCATTGGAACATACCTTGCTAATATTGTGATAGTAATTCCTTTAGCTTATTATTATTTAATCTGTTATTATCTTAAAATGAAAATAAGAAAGATCAATTTAAATGCTTCTGATATTAGAAGTTCTTCAATCTATTCATTGCTTAAATCTTATCAATCATTCATTGAAGAGATTACTGAATATAACACTACTTTTTGGTCAAAATATTTGTTCTCTTTTTGGTTTACTTTCGGCTCTCTCTGTGTTTTAATGATTTTTATGTCAATATTCAAACTAACATTAATTTATTTGAAGTTATGTTTCATTTATGTGTCAATTATTTTAAGTTTATTATTTTTATTCATTTTATTCATCACTTCTTCAGTCCATTCAGAAATAAATAAATCATACAAATTGTTGATTCAATTATATATATCACAAATGAATGACAGGAGAAGAATGTCTTTGATGTCAAAACTTAAGGTAAGATTTGTTTAATATTTGTAATTAATTGACAATTGATTTACAGTTAAAGTTATTCATTGAACGATTGGGTAAGAAATCAATTGGTTTTTCGTGTTATGTGTTGTTTGTCATTAATTACTTCAAGTGCTATGAAGTGAGTGTTTATAACATCAAATAATTTCTGAATTTATTTTTTAATATTTCATTCAATTTACAGATCCTTTCATTACTTTTGGCGTTATTTTTAAAATTAATTGAAATGTTTTATTTAAAATAATGACCAGTCTCATTTTTATTATAAGTTAATTAATATCTGTATTAATCTGTTATCTCTTTAAAAATTGTTTTAAAATGATATGCAATTGATTTATGAACTTATATTTTAAGCACATTTTCAATTAAATTAATTATCATTAACTCTCTTATAATAAAAGTCAAAGTAATAACGATTTTGTTTTAAAACAGTTTTCAGATCTCGTGATTAAAATAAAAAAAATTATTATTCAATATATTTCTGAAATAAATTCAAACAAAATTCAAAAACTGTGATAAAAGACAACACTTTCTCTTAAAATGACATTCAATTTACTGATTATAACATCCATTGTATTCATTGGACTCTCATTTGTTTCTTCAGACAAATTGTTTGTCAATATTTCAAATGATTATAAAAATCTAATTATAATTTCAATAATGTTTTATATTTAGTGGCAATGATAGCGATATATTTAAGCCCTTAGATGAAGATGCAAAGTATTTTTTCAACTTAGGATTGTTAGCCTTTATAGTTGTTTGTATCCTGGGGTTTTTGATTATCTGTCTGCCCTTCATTGTTTGTGGTGTCGTTGCGGTTATATGCGTTTGTGTGGTCTTTAACAATGAGGCTAAACAAAGACAGAATCAGCCGTTATATTATCAAACTGTACCGCTACCTACTTATCAACAAAATCCAGGAGCACAACACCCTGGTGCCCAACACCCTGGTGCACAACAATCTGGTGCTCAAACTCCTGGTGCTAAACCCATTTCTGAAAACCAGAAAAGCGGTGCAAATCCTTAAACGTCTTGTCATTTCAAAAGTCAATTAATTTATTGTTATTTTTGTTATGAAATGATTAAAATTTTTAGAAAATATGTTTTCATTTAATTATATATTTATTGAAAAACTAATAAAACATTGTTTTAAAAGTGTATTTAAAGTCTATTAATATTTGAAAGTTTTCTAACATCTGTCCATTGAATGGGAGGGAGGAGTAGTGAAAGGGTGAAGGGGACATTTATCAACATATTAAAATTCAACATTATTTGCTTAATCTGGTAATATCATCTTTTTCAGGGTATACTTATTTGAGATCGCTCATTTCAACTTGAGCATCCTTTTGCACCCCTTAATTTAACAATAATTTAAAGATATGCCATAAACTCCAAGCATAAGAAATGAGTGCACATAAAAAAGGCCAGGTATTGATAGAACTGGTAATTATTGAACGCAAACCAATTGAAACAATAAAATCCAATCGTATTTCCATTCAGTTTCTCAATGAATGAATGGATTCTTAGTTTCAAACGCAACGATGTCTTAGATTTAGCCAAATATGAGTGCATTGTATTCAGAGAGCGATGGGCTGTGGATGAGAAGGTAGAGGCCGTGAAGTTGAGGAAAAATATACAAAAGATCACATTAATGGCTACCAATATATACATCCAACGTATAATTAAAGGGATATTACTGTTATACCCCAAGAAAAACAAGATATTCATAGGAGGCGTACAAAAGGCATAAATAAAACCCAACAAATAACTTGAGAATCGATTCAGTCTTTTCACTAAAACAGCATTTCTCTGATGACTAGCAATAGATTCAATCAGACTTTGAATATCTTTGCGTTTAATAGCGCTTTCAATGTCTTCATTGATTTGCTTGAATTGATGCGAAAAGTACTTGAATACAATCACCGCCAGTGGACAGCCACCCAAACCCATGGCACTGGCCCGGGTTATCCAAATTGAAATCAAAATGTTGAAAACAATGAAAGATATTATTGAATCTTCAATATTGTTATCCAAATAGCAAATAACAGAAGTAATCAAATGAGCCACACATGGAACCAATGCACTACCAATTTGTGTCGGATATAATATCTTTGTGTAAAACTTTACGGTTAAACAAAACTTTGTAAAATATTTATGATTTAATTTGTCATAAAATGATTTATTTTTGATTTTGTGAATGAAATCAATGGTATATATGGTATGGTTTACTTCTGACATCAAATACAATGAATTCAGTGTAGATATAGCGCAACCAAAAAGTGCAAACATTGTGAATAAATAAGCACTTGAACCCCACTTATAGAAGGCGTCTCCAAATAGCACCCAAATCCAGGGTTTATTAATTATAGCCATTAATGTAAATCTAATTATCATAAAATAGTCCAATAAATTCAATGCCAGTGCGATATACTTCTTGTGCTTCGGTAGCACACCATTCATGTAATCATCAAAAGTCGGAGACATTATGACATGAAATCTGTATAAAAACTTTTCAAGTGTTGAAAGTCCTCTCAAATCATAAATATTTCTGTAAATAAATTGATTATATTTTCCCAAAGACTTTGATTTAAATCTTTGAACTGCTGTTACGGTTACAAAAGGGTTGTTATCTTTTACATCAGTTGTTGAAATCATTTTCAAATATCAATATTGTCTTAAATATACTGGAAATTATTGAATGACATAAATGTAGAGAAAAATATTCAAATAAAACTTAAAAACGGTTTTTATAATGCTTTTAATGATTTATCTTTGATTTAAAGAAAAACACATTCAAATATTTAAAATAATATTCATTGTTAATGTTCCAAGGTCTAATTAATCATTTTAATAGTTTGAGAGTATTTTATATTTGTATTTGCACGACATTATACCTGTAATGATCCCATTTATACCATTCCCATTTGATTCTGTTTTTTATATCACATAAATATTTATAACATTTATTTTTTATTTAAATAATATTTGTATCATATTTTAGGTTTAAACTAAACTTAATATTTTATTCATATTGTAAACTGAAAGACCCAGGGTCTCAAATTTATTTCAACCCAGGCCAACTTCAATTTATTTTCATTTAAATAATTCTTAGTTTTATAATATGTTTTCATTTTTAAGTCCAAAACCTTTGTCTAATCTCTTCAAAGAGATGCGGTTGGGGTTACAAAAGGGTTGTTATATTTTACATCAGTTGTTGAAATCATTTTAAAATATCAATATTGTCTTAAATTTACTGCAAATTACTGAAAGATATAAATGTAGAAAAAAATATTTAAATTTTAAAAATAGTTTTAATTTTGTTTTTAACAAATTATCTTTTATTTTATAAGAAAACACATTTAGATATTTACAATAATAAGTCTAATGATTGTTTAAACTAATATTTCATTCATATTATCATTAAATGTATTTTCAAAACAGAAAATATAATTTCATTTTTTATGACAAATATATATTCAAAATAAAATCAATATTCAATGATTTGAAGTCAATTTTAAACATTATATAAGAATTACAATAGAAATGAATATTAAATTTATAAAACACATAACAATCAACAGTAACTCAAAGATAGGCCTTAATTGATGGCATAAGAAATAAGTTTACATTGAAAGGTCAGGTATTGATTGAACAGGTAGTTATTGAACGCAAATCAATTGAAACAATAAAATCCAATCGTATTTTCATTCACATTCTCAATGAATGAATGAGCTATTAGTTTAAAACCCAACGATGCCTTAGATTTAGTCAAATATGAGTGCATTGTATTCAGAGAGCGATGGGCTGCGGATGCGACGGTAGAGACCGTGAAGTTGAGGATAAATATGCAAATGATTTCATTAATTACTGAAAAATAATATAAATTCAATGAATTTGTCAAATATATTGACCAAAACTGTGAATCATGATACTTTCCTAAAACTGAAATTGACCAAGACTGGAATAAATGATAGGTAGTAATAGACACTGATACAATATTTAATTTAATTTTAAAGTATAATATTTATTCCAAACATTTATAAAATAATTTCAATACAAATATAAATTTAAAATTATTTTTTAAAAAACATAAAAATTTCTTTCACTGCCGGCCGACACAGACATCCAAAAGCAGTCCATCGACTCATTGATGTGAAATAGTTTGATCACAAACTGGTCTCATATGAAGTCAATGGATATTTAATCTTCTTGTAGTCAATGGTTGTTCTGCAGAGGAATTAGAAATTACAACAATAGATGACCTTTTGTTGGGTTAAATACAAAGGCATTACTTTTGCTACAAATCTGTTCATAAATATGGGATAACATACCGGACAGTAGTGTTGGAGCCGTTAATGCAATTACATTCCATAGTGTACTTCCAAGAGGTCTCTTCGCACCCATTGATCCCACGCTCAGGTGATTTGAATCTTTGAAAGTTTGTTTCAGTCATTATTTCACCCGATTTTTGGTCCAAATTATCGGTCGATCCGTCCTTTTATTGAAAGCAAAAATTGTTAAATATATTGAATAAACGACTGAAGAATATAAACAATGTAATACTTTAGACGTCCCGTCTTCATTCAGTTCCTTGATAATAACCCCGGAATTGGGAGCACTGGGATTGTCAAATGCAATACTGGATGATATATGACAACCACCGCCTCCGTTGCCATCCCTTCCGGATTGTAATTCCTGTTCAAAAACAGTCTTAGATTTCCTAAACTTTTTGCTTTCATCTAATTCTGAGGTTCGTATGATTCTTGTGATGATTTCAGTGGCCGGAGATGTGCCGGTGCTTTGAGGCACATGACTCTGTCCAACATCGCTCTTAACGGCTGACTTGTACTGTTGAACCGGTTCAACAACAGCAGCCCTGCGCGACGTATTATGCACCAGACGTTTGCCATCGTCTTCATCTGTACCATAACGTGATGAGCGAACATCACTGGCCAGAGAAGGCACTGTCTTAGGGCTCGACATCTTTGTGCGAATTGTTTTCGGCATTTGTTCGGGTTCTGGGCTCAGGATATCTGGTGTGTCCACAAGTGTTACCACAGGCGATGATGAGGTGCGATGGGGTGGAGAATAAACTCTGGGAATGGGTTCGCTTTCAATGTAAGGAAAGTTGTCTTTCATTATATCTGTGCATAAATTAGAGACAAATAATTGAATAAACATATCGTCCGCACAAACCATTCATTAATAACTTCACTCATTCACTAAAGTCTACCTCCAGTTCCAGCAAAAGAAGTTTCATTAGTGATGGCCTTCTCTTCAGTTTCGTTGCTATACTTCCGTGCGGTTCGGGATCTGGTCTTAACACTCGATTCGTTGCCTTTCCTCTCAATCAGTGTTTCCGTTGACATTGAAATGGTTTTTGGTTTTTGAATATTTCCTAAAAATTGCAAACAATTAACAAAAATCTCAATTAATATTCAAATAAATCCAAACCCTCTTCATCTTTAAACGCATCGGTAGTCATCTCATTACAAATGGTGGAACTGGAGGTCTCTTTCCAACGCGACTTATCGATAGGCATAAGCAGACCATTCAGTGTATTGGCCGTCAATTTACCCGATTTGGTGTCGAAGGACTCGGGCGGCGCCAACACCAGATGCAAGGGGTCCTGAATACTTACTCGGCCTACCTTTGGCACAGTTATCTCATCGCTATTATAATGTTTAAATGTCGGACTCGGGCTCTTCATTGATGACCTCAAACTCTGAGCCGATGACCCGTAGCTCATAGTCGTAGGTATTTTTGGTGACGATTGAGTCATAGACAGGTCATCGGCAGACGCGGGTCGAGTGGAGACACCGCTGACAGGCGTCACATCCATTTCCGACTGTGCCTTTCGCATCGGGGATATAGACCTCTGCGGTGAAGACATTGGCGGCGCTTTCAATCCTCTATTGATTTCATGCATAGATCCGTGCATTGGAGGCAAATGTTGGACAGGTATGTGCTTACTAGTGGTCACTTGAGTGGTTCTGGACATCTTGCCCGCCTCATCCAACTTTGTAAGAGAGGTCACTTCACTTCTTTCCTTTTTGTTAGCTTTGGTCACTTCGACAGTGATTTTAGACTCAGTTTTTAAGTCTTTTGGCGTCACTTTCATCACCGGTTTGGGCACCGATTGCTCAACGATTGTCATCACTTCTTCATTGGTTTGAGTTTCAGTTGATTTCATGATTGGCAGCGCTTTTGTTGGTGCAGTGGTTAAGGACACCGGTATTTGAGATGACTTGAGGTGAACCTCAGGACGAGGTTCTGGTCTCTGAATAATACAACAAATAATTAGTTAAACAATAAATCAATTGAAATGTTTGTCAATCACTGACTCTATCGGCAGTGAACTTATGTCTGAGCTCTGGTCGTTGGGGTTCTCTATCATAGTCTTGTAAATCCGTTTCCAATATTTTCTTGTCTGCCTTTGAATGTCTTTTTTTGTCATTAAAATCCAAATTAATTTTCTTTTCTTCACTTTTCATGTGATAAAAGCTCTTTTGCATTGGTTTTGATGCAGATTTATATTCCGAGTACTTTTCCCGATATATTTCCCTAACATTCTCACAGCTATAGTCGCCCTCAGAGTTAGATTCAGTCGATGAAGATGTACTGCTGGAGGGATACTCTTCAATGATTGGTTCGGGTGTTTTTGACACCCGAGGCATACCCTGGTCACGACCTCTGGCACCAAATTTGCTGACATTTTGATCAATTGTTTTATAATAATGAGATAAAAGGCTTTCGTCGATGAGTTGACCTGTTTTTGGATCAAATCCTTTAGGATATGCAGAAACCACTGATTCTTCAGACTCTGATGAAAACGATGAGAGGTTTGCTTCACAGCCGACGTCTTTACGCGAAATCCATTTCTGGTCCGTTTGAACACCTGATGATAATCGCTGTACTGATGGCTCACGAAGTGATCTGTTTCTGTGTCGATGGCCTATAAATAAAATAATTGATTGTTTCAATGGTTTCGCAAAAATCAATGCAAATATTATTAGAAATTACTTATTCATTGATAAAAGTCATGAAAATTGCATTCAATTTGAAGTGAATTTCAATTTTAAAAATGATTTATTGAATTTAGAAATCACTAAAATGTGATTAATTTGATTGAACGTAAATTTGCACCTTTCACCATTTCTAATAGGCTGTTCATGTTTATAATTTTCTTTAAATAAAGGGTGAAATGTATTAAAATATTATAATTTCATTATTACTCATCCAAAGGGGATGAAACACAATATTATTTAAAACCCTATAAGAGGTTTTACATGGATATTATAACCTGGTTATCCTATTTAAGCACGTCTATGGAAATTAGACTACCTTTTCATTCAGCAAATATTCTGGTGCTCTGAATCTCATTAGGAAAACTGATAAATGTTTTTCCCTTATATAGCGGTCAATGAAACAACAATTTTATTTAATGATTGAAATGAACTTGAATTCAACAGAAATGACTGAATTTGAATATGAAATGCAATAAAATATTTACAATAAATGGCATTAATTTGAATACAATTTTGAATATCTTTTGTATAACTAATTCAAAATTAGGTTTAATATTGATTCAGAAAATCAAGTCATGTATTCATGAATTCATTGAAACATTCAGTTTTCAAATCAAAATTCAATTGAATTCAAAATTACTCTAAAGTTTAAAGAGTTGTCAATAGTTTTCACAATCGATTGAAAGTATTTCTTATATCTATCATTTGAGACAAACCTGTTATTTCCAGATCAGTGGCCACAGACTCATCCTTATATATAAGCGCAGACACCTCTGTCTGAGCAGACATTGACCGAGTGTTGACTACAGGTCTAAATAGTTCTTTAAATATCCTATCCGTGGAAATGCCGACATCCCTGGTCTCCACCACATCGTTCTTCCAATCAGTCTGAACGGCAACCGAGGTCTTAGCGATCAATAGTTTTTCCAACAGTGCACTCATTAACCTGTCATAAAAGTTGAGACTCATATGAATGCCCAATAAAAACAATCGCAAAACAAATAAAGTAATAATTTTATGTCAAAAATGATTAAAATATTTGAATTCATTGCAAGGAAAACAGAAATTGAAAACTATTTTCATATAAAAATGATTTTCAAATAAAGTTTTAAATTCAATGAAACGATACCTGAAATCGATTTCAGTATTTACTGAGACATCAGTGCTTGAAATATCATCTGTTTGTGTGAATCTCGATATCATTTTCACCTGATATTGGAGTTCAGGCTTTGTCTGAGTTTTACGACTCATCGGAAAAATCATTTCACTTTCATCACTGTCTAATAGCCGTCTCCTGTAAGCCCTGGCCATATGTAACTCACTCTCTTCGGTAGCCTTTTTTAGTCGTTTCAACTCTTCCTCCAACTTCTTCACCCTTTCCTTAGCTGATTGTGGGATAACATTCACTTCATCTAACTTTTTAAGCCATTCCTCATATCGTTTGTTCTTCTCTTCATCTAATTTCTTATTCTTCATCTCTTCCTCTACTTTAGTTAAACTGCAATCAAATAACAAATAAATAAATATTGATTCAAAAGCTAATAAAAAATAGGTTTAAAAATGAGTTTATGTTTCAATACATAAATAAATAACAAAATTCGTGAACAAATGCCAAATCAGAAAATGTATACCAATTTAAGTCTAGATTTAGCTTTCAATTTCAAAAACACTATTAAAACAATTGACTAAAGATTAGTTGAATTTTTAGAAACAAATATTTGTTATTAAAAACAAAAACAATTGCAAAAAATATTTCATTTAATTAAAAACACCTTTTATTTGATAAACAATGAAATTCTCAGAAGATTTTTATCTATTTTTTAATCTCACGCAAAAGTAAACTCATATTAAATAAACTAAAAAATTATGAGATAATATTATAAATACTATTGTTTTATAAATTTAATTAAAGTATTTCTTCAGGTATTGAAATCAACCCTTAATTCATGGATGAGTTTAGTAGTAATCAATGAAAACATTGTTTTGTTTTAAAATTCATATGTTTTCTAAGGCTATAGTTAAAGTGATTTTATTAATGTAATTGTTGTTTCAATTTTCAAAGTCTTGTTTAAAATTTAACAAATATTTTGAATTTATTTCAAATCAATCAATGGTTTAGTAATTCAATTGAAATTTTCATTTCTGAGAAAATTCCTTGAATTCTATGCATATATTAATTGCTTGATTAAATAATTAGCAATTTTAGAGTAAATATAAATTACAAATGCAATCATTGATTAGATTTTAGTATTTAATTGAATATCAAATCCCTGACCCCTTGAGCTAAACATGACATCCAATTAACTATTCTTTTCAATCAATTGAAACATAAAATAAAAGCAATTTTTGCACAATTGTCTCAAAATAAGCCTTATATGGAGTAAAAGGTTTTTTATTGAATAGTAAAAACAGTTTTACATTAATTGCTATTTTGTATAACAATTGCAATACATTTCAGATCATCAGTACATTGAAGGCTAACGTGAATTGATTTTGAAAACACAATAAAAACATTACAAAACATTTACAAAAATTAATCACAACTTACCGATAGCTGTCTTCCTCTGATATCTTATAACGATCTCTGGCAGCCATGCCTTCAATGTCGTCCCTCTCATACCTGGCCCTTAATGAGGCCACAGTAGGCTTCATATATCCAACTGGAGGAGTGGACGGCATAGAGAAGTGGTAAGGCATAGCAGTGCTGCCCCGTCTGACCACTGAAGTCAAAGGTATATTTTGAGAGGTCATCCGATCGCGCACTGGATCTGAAGTACTTCTTCGGCCTTCCGTACGAGGCTTTCGAGTCTTCAAAAGTGAGGATTTTGTCGACTCTTTATTGTAATTGTTTTTATCATTTTTATCACTACTTTTATCTTTGACATCAATCCTAGTCGGGGGTAAATCTATTACTTCATACTCTAATGGCCTCTCGATTCCACCTGTGATTCAAATATGCGATCAAAAAGCAGTGATTTAAATGATTTGAAACTTTTTTATAGTGTTATAAACATTTGTATTCAATATTATTGTAATTAATTGTGTGTTAAATAACTTCCTTTAAAATTAAAGATTTACTTCAAATCTCCACTAAATTTGTATTCAAAATGAATTACAAAAACCTATTGAGATATGAATGAGTTATTAGTTGTTATGTATGCAAACAATTTGGGTTACAATTTAAGCATTTTCACGGATTTGCTATTCAATTGTTAAATAAAATGTTTATTTAGTTTTTAAGTAATACTGAAATGAATTTGATTTTAAAAATTAGTTTTTAATAATTTGAACTTAAAATCCGAGAGAAAACGCAATATTTTGATTAAAATTTTGGCAAATTATAAGCTTTTAATTATTTGTTTCATTAATTAATATATTATATAAAACTAGTGAACACTACAGTATTAGTCAACACTAAGTGTTTGAATATTTGTATATAATTTGTAATTCAGGCCTAAAATTGAATTTCAAAATGACTTCATTAAATATTTTTGAATTAAAACATTATATATTTTCAAAGAGAGTCTAAACACTAAATATTTTTTCATCAAATCCTATATCCTATTCATACCATGACTTAAGATTACAACCAAAGCCATGGACCACAAGATAAATGAGTTTTAATGCCATTAATTAAAATGTTTCCCAAAACTAAAATCAAGAATATATTAAAAACAAAACACAACTTCTAATTAACAATAAAAGCAATCAATCGATAAATTTTACAAATATTTAATGCAAACAAAAGTCTTGGACTCAATAAAGAGGTAATAAAAGCGTAATCAAGAGATCCCATACCCGCTTCAAAGTCGCCATATTGTCTGATACTTTCCAGACATTCCTCCGCGTCCTGAAACATGTCGTGCTCTCTATCGTCGTCTGAAGAGCGAGATTTTGAGGACTTCTTTCTCACAGATGAGTCACTTTCAAGCAATTCCTGTGAACCCCACGCGCTCTCAAAGTCTGAGCTGAAGGGCCGGAGGGATGAACTTAAGCTACCGCGCGATACAGCTCTGGACGGATCCATTTGTGTGGTGTCTGTTATACCACTCTTAGCCTCATAGCCACTGTCCTCCTCTGGTTCCTGGTCTGAGTCGCTGGTGTGGGTGCGGATCAAAGAGGCTGTAAATCGAGACCTCTTTTTGCCATTAGGTTCCGAGTCGTCATACTTTTTCTGTATTAACATTAGAGAACAGGGGTTTCAGGGGTTTATATCACACAATTAGCATCACTTTAATCCAAATATCAGTTTTCTTTCAGTACTAAAAAAATATTGATTTGATTTTTGAAAATAAATATAATTATCGATAAAAGCGATAAAAATAATGAGAAAAATAGTAATTATGGGAAGAATTTTGAAATTTTCTTTAACTTCACATAAATATTCATTGTTTTATTGGGTTTTGTTGTTTTTAATGCTGTTTTCAAATCAATTGATTAAAAGAAACTTTTTTGTTTGAAAATATATCTTTAGATATAACTCAAGCAAACAATTAAATACAAACACAATTCACGCTTTGATTACAGAAAAGGCTATAAAACTGAGAGACAATTATTGCATATAATATAGACATTAGTTATTAAAACGATTGGAAAGAAATGTATTTCTCTTTACTGTTATAAAACACTTTCAGAAAAATGTTTTCAAAAATTCAAATAAAATATAATAAAAATTGAAGTGAAGGTCGAGTCGAGTGAAAGATATAATCAGAAAACACTGCGAAATGTTTGCTTGAAATTCATGTCCAATATAATCGTTAATTACACTTACGATTGGATACAATGATTGGGTAAAAGAGTCGATAGATTTGCGCATATAATCACAAAACTTGAGATTTGAATATAGACTCCAATAAAGCAGAAGAAGAATAAAAATTATAAAAACAATAACTAATAATAAATTCAGTGATAATTGCAATGACTTCTGAAAAATGGCTAAAAATAATGAATTCATAAATAAATTGAATAAATATTAACAAAATGAATGACTATTATAGTAAAAAACGTAAACATTTTTTAGTCTTTGAATTTGAGTTTAAAGCAGCAAAAGCGCAGTCAGTCTTACCATTTCCCTGTCATGTATGGCTCTGATGCTGTGCTCAGGTGTCAGTTCACGTTGGGCTCCGGGCTTCTCAAGTAGTAGTTGAGGCTCACAGAAGTCCATTCTTGTAGTTATAGATAATGCTAAGTCAGGCGCAACCGATCTATGGCTCGGCCTCTGCTGTTGTTGTCCCAAAACATTCACAACATTGCCGTTACTATCAATTAGTGGGGACGGCATTGGCTGTCGATCGGAGTCTAACTCTTCGTCGGCTTTGTCTTTGGACTCTCTCATCAGTTTGCGGGCCATAAGTCTCTTACGGCGCGACAAAAACTTATACTCCATGGCCTCCATCGCCAGATCAGACGCACACTTCTCTAGTTCCTGTTGGCGCTCATACTCGCGCTCGGCTTCAATCAGGTCCTGGGCTTCAGATCTCATCTCTGCTGAAACACTGGAGCTTCTGGGAGATGATCTGGCTTTTCGTCTAACGCTCGGTATGGTCTGTCGCACATTTCTATCCGTTCCTCCCATCCCTCCACGCGAACCCATCGTCTCAGTTTGATGTCCCGGAGCTGCTTATCTGTCACCAAACCTAACGAAACGGCACTAATAGTTGCTTCAAAGTGTTTAGAGACAAAAAGGGGCAAAAATACGATACAATTGCAATTGCAATGCGACCAACAGGTGCTGCACTGATATTACTGGCAGTGATTGCACTGTTAGTAGAAGTGGATGAGAAGGCAGTGGATGTATGGATGTATTGCTTGTTGTTGTTGTACTGTTTAGAGCTGAGAGGCACAGGTATTCAGACAGGTGTTATCTCGCATGTAATGCCAACGCAATACTCAAACATTGATTATATTGTGGACTGAAATACATATAAAGTTTTTATTAATTATTACAACAAATAATATACACGAAAGTCATTGGACTCTAAAATGTAATCACTTTTTTAAAAGCAATTTATTTTTTAAAACAATCTTTTAATTCACTTTTTACTGGAATTTATACATTGAATCAAAAGTAGTAATCAATAAAACATAGCATTTGTTTGCCTTTGATTTACTGTTACTTTCAATACCACCTGAAAATGAAATAAAAGGGAATTCCTATTAATTAACACATAATTATGTCCTTTTCTTCTGACAATAGGACTATTGTTTTGTCACTAATTTTTACTGAATAATTGTTTAGTCATTGCTTTTATATAATATCTGCAAAATAAGTGAAATAAATGTTTTAGTTTTAGATTCACTGAAACATTTTGAGAAAACAATTTAAAGGTTATTAAAACAAAACAAAACATTCAATAATTGTTTTGAAAACAATTTTTACGACATTTCTGAGGAATAAAATTTATTTTAAAGTCAATGTAATAAACAATTGAAAGATATTTCACAATCATAGGCACGACGTACCATATCTTAGGGTTAATTAAGACAATACCTATATAAGGAAAGGTAGTTTGGTTCTGGGTTTTTAATAAATCTAGAACTAAGTGAATAGTCCGTTATTTCATACCCAGTGTTGTCAAAAATAAAATAACTTAGTATTGAATACAAGTCTAAAAGTAAGTGAAGTATTGCCCACTTTTATAACAAATCTCTTTCAGAGGCATAAGAATAACAACTGTTTGTTGGCGTGATTTTGCACTATTATTATCAATGAAATGATTAATACTTTTTTGAGAAAATAAATACTTGATTTTAAATCACTTATAGTTTTATAATTAACTTTAATATTGTTTGCAAAAAGTTTTTAAATCAAAATTCAATAATATATTCAATTAATTTCAAAACTCTTTTTAAGCAAAGATTTTGTGAAAAACCTCTTTTACTGTAGACATGAAAGAGGAGTACAAACTATGGACTGAATCTCTATTTATGGTCAAAACAAATACATTTTCAATATATAATCAAATATTAATATTTAGGAAAACATTAAAACATTATTGAAATAAATGAAAATTATTTATCATTTTGTTATAATTATAGTAATTTAAATGACAAATAAAATAATACAATAAATATAATAATTGAATGAAAAATGAAAACTTGATTTTTGGCCTTACATTACAGACAATACACTGTTTGGGAAGTGATTGAAAATATCGCAAATAAATGTCTGAAAAATCAATTGAATAACAGTTAATCACAAGTTATATAAGAATTGCACAAAAAAATGATTTTCTGATTTACTCTCAAATAACTTCAACAAAACATTCAATGCGATATTGAACACTAAAAAAGTGTTTCTGATGAGTTCATAAACTTTATTTTCTCTTCTGTATTACTGACTAAAGATTTGGAGTCAAACCACTGGCCATATGTTTGAATACAAAAGTTGTTAATTATGTATATTTTGTTTTCTTGTTTTGTTTCATAACACTGTTGTAAATATTTGTAAATTTAAATTAACTGAAGAAAAGTAATTAAAATCTTTGATTAAAATTGATTGAAATTATTGTTTCAGAAAACATGACAATTAATTTTACATTAGGTTTATATTTGTATTGTTTTTTGCTTCCATTCATTTGAATTACAATTAGTTTTAAGTAAAAAGTCATAAAATGTTTATCGATTTTTTGCTTTACCTTAAAATTTGAATTATATTTTGTTAATTCAATTATCTTTGCATTCAATGGCTTAGATTTGGTCTTCTGATGGCACAGGTATTAAATGAAATATAATTTTAAAGTAAATCTTTTGATAACTTAAAAGTCAATCATCTATTGTCAAAGTTATTACACTTTTCGTGTAGAAAGTTATCAATCATTCAATAAATTATGAATTTAATAATACTTAAGATATGCTGTAATTCACCGGAAATTCATTGATTTTTAAAACAATTATTTATTGCATTTGACTCTAAACTTATGTTTAATACAATAATAAATGTGTTTTTGTTCAAACCTTTAATATTTGTTCAATAAAACACTTTTTCCTTAAATTTAAAAACAGTAATACATTTAGATATCAGGGGTTAAAACCCAAAAACAAGATGAAACAAGGAATGAGTCAAATCTATAATTTCAGTTTTCAGTGTAATATTTGATTGTTATGTTAAATCCCCATAGAGAATCCCATGTTAAACTACTATAGGGGTTCCCTTTAGTGGGGGGGGGGGCACATATCCCGAACAAACTATTTTATATATTCAGTTCCTTCGGAAAACTGAAATTAAAAATTGAAAATAAAAGAAGATTTTGTGAACCAAAACAAATAATTTATTTTTTGTCTCAATCACGACATAAACCATATAATATAAGGGAACGGTATCTTATGGTAGATATTATATGATTTCAGTTAATAAATGGCAAAAATATAATAAAAATAAATGAAATAAAACTTCAAATTATATCTTAAAAAGAGGTTTCGCTTGAGTTCTGATTCAATATAGACTTTACTCCGAGTTATCCCAAACCATACACTCCTTTGAGATCGCGTTTGGATTTTCCTTTACTGAAGTGAAAATGTTTTCTCAGTTTATATTAAAACACATAAAGAGATTGAACGGATTGAACGGCACAAGAGATTTGAGAACAGGTAGAAAAACACCTGCCGTTCACTTAATTTACATATTTTATACTTATATACTTATTAGGGGTTTGTTTTGAAGTCACGAAACATCCCTTTTTATAATAATAAGTGGGAGTTATTATAAGCAATGATATTATATGTGAAGAAAAAATAAATTTTATTATATTTTTATTGAACTAAAAGTTAAAAATAAAATTAAAATTTTCTTAATGTATGTGAAAATGTAGTAAATCTTTAGATGCAATCATTCACAGGCTGTTTATCACTATTAATCTGTTCAATGATGTTTTGTTTACGTAATGAATGATAGTTGAAATCAATTCAGAAATATTTTGTAACGAAAAATATTTTGATTATTATTTCAAAACAATTGAAAATATTTTTATCGATTTTCTCTCACAATTAGTTTATTAAACAATTTTGAATCAATTCAGACGTAAAGATAAAAATCAAAAACAATATAGATTTGTGTTTCACTGATAAATGACACAAAAATTGATATCAAATGCTTGAGAGAAAAATATTGAATAATTTTTTGAATGAAAAGTTGCATTGAATTAAATTCTTTCACGAAATTATGAATAACTGACAAAAGTATTGAAGAAATTTTGTTTCATTGGCTTTGTTTGTGGAGAAAACGCACGACTTTTTCATTTGTATTGAGAATTAGGTAAAACAACACACAATTCACGGCATTTAAACACTTGAGTACACGTAAGACATGACTGGGATTATAGGAATTTCTGACCAATTCTTCATTTGTCTAACAAAACAAAACTATACATCAGTTTTGAGCCATAAGTCGATTATCACTGTCTCTGAGTTCGTGAACCGATGCTTATTATTAACCCAAACATCAGTTTTGTTTGAAAAGTAGTTTTAGTTTTTAAGTGTTTTCAGGAATTAAACTCATTTTTTATTTGCTGTGAATTAAAACATATTTTTAAAAACAATAATTATTTTTGATTTATTGCTTATTTCATCTCATTTTAAACCCTTTTGTCTATTTTATTGCATTTTGTCTCTTAAATACAAATGAATATATATTTTCATTTAATTTCATATTCAATGACAAAACATATTGTGTTTAATATCCGGAATATATTTTTATTCAAACAATACTAAAAATGACACAAATTTTAACTAAAATCATGAATATTTGATTTAAAACTGTTATTCAATAATGAGAACAATGACTCATTTAATCGTTGCTTATTATCATATCTAATGATAAATAATCTAGGATCATTTCTAATACTGTATATTATTTAAATGGTAATTTAATAGTCTAATAAGTTAATACCCATTGACGACAACTGCCCTCTCATTTAAATGTGTTGAACTATAGTTTTATTAATAATTTTGATCTACTACAACTACAGTACCAACAATTATTTATTTAGCATAATTATTTAATTTAACTGTTTTATGGCACAATAATAGTTATATTTATCTGGGTGACTTTATTTATATTAAAATCGATGCTTTTTTAATTATTTTACTTTTGTCTCACAGATGCCAGAGGTAATGAGAGAGTCAATAATACCACGCACCTATTGATTTATATGCCACTTATCAAATACCTGTATATTCTTATGTGGGATTAAGAATAATAAAAGTAAAGAAAAGTATAATAAATAAATCTATCCCTGGTCTTATGAACCAAATAATTATAACAGTATGCATATGATTGTTACACTTTGTATATAAATGCAATGAATTTAATATTTTATTGTTATTTGAAATGAATTAAAAATTTATAACGATTTTAAATAAATCTTAAATATCTATAGTCTTCTTGTAATTTAAAACACATTTATTGAATGAAAGACAAATATTGTCAAACATTTATTACTGGAATTCCAGCACAACCTAACAATCAAGCTATATCTGAACATGCTAATTTTAATCATAGTTTAAACTTTACCGCAGATTTCTGGCAACCATTTATTGACACAGAATTTATAAGCAATGATTGCATCAGAATCTGTGGACCTCTTCTGGCCATCACTTATGAAATTGCAATTAAACTGCAGATGAAGTAAGTCTTCAATAATTTATTCAAAAGTTAATTGAAGTTTAGTTTAATATACAGAAGCAGTAAAGACATAGAAATTATGGATTACTTTAATATGATTGACGAGTTTGAAGTAAATTTTGTTTTATATCCGTTTATTCAAATCCATTCAATACTTAATTCAACAAATTGTACACAATTTTCACAACTCATTGATTTCGTACCAATGATTAGTATATTATCTGCGAAACAGTTAATTAAATCCCGGTTTCATTTGTTACTTGCATTTGAAGGCAATATTTGGATACCTTTTGTGTCACTTTATTGTCTTATATCAACTTTGACCTCAATGTTAAACAAGGATTTGTTTGTATTAATAGATTATTTTGGAGTTATATTAAGACAACCATCGATTCAATTGAAACACAAATTAAAGACAATAACGACAACTGTATTGACAATGAATTGGATGTTTGGGTCAAT
>JAQGAT010001026.1:0-18856 GCA_034687845.1 Pantelozetes paolii
TGGAAGATAATTTTAAATTTGATTGCATTGCCTATAATTTGTGTTCAAATGTTTGAATTAATTGATAATTATTTACAATTTTCAACACAAATTCAATTGGAATTTCAACCCATGACTAAAATGCAAACAAAAAACTTTCCAAGAATAACTATTTGTAATGAAAATGAAAATTTTAATGTTATATATAATAAATACAATTTATCTATATACGCTGCTAATATCCAACTATATTTGAGCAAGTTAGAGGATATATATGAAAAACGAGTTGAAGGAGTTTTTGAAATTGAACCTAGAACAAAACGCAATTTTAGCACACTTTTATCATCAAGCATAAATTATACTTATAACAAATCTAATAGACATGTAATTAAATCAACTGATCAAATTTATCATGATGTTCTTATTTATCTTTATCATGGAACACTTGATTTAAAATTCATAACATATTTATTTAATGTTAAAAATGAGAAACAATTTATTGAAAAATATTATAATATATATAATTATAGTGTTTTTGGTTTTGAAGAACTCAGAAATGAAATGAATATGTATTTCAATTTTTATCAACTATACACTGAACCAACTAAACAATTGCAAACAGAACATGTTCAATTTGTTACAAATTATAAAAAATGTTATACATTTACAAGTACTAGACAATTTAATATTTCTCAGAAGTTTCGTTTATCAGTTGGTGCTCGAGGTGATTTAAATACATTACTTACAATGTTTACAAAAAGAAGTTATTATATTCATCAAAATGATTTTATTCAAATAAATAATGAGAATTATAATATATTTTCTTTCAAAGATACTGTAATTAAAGTACATCCAATCAAAATAGAAAGGTTAACTTCTCCTTATGATACTGACTGCTATACTTATAAGCACAATCGCTTCACCTGTCTCAATCAATGTTATTATCAAATGTATTTGTCATATTTTTCTTGTCTGCCTACAATAAATCACCTGTATACTTTACACATATATGATAATCACACTGTTCCAAGTAAAGATTTCTGTTTATGTAACAACATATCAAGAGTTATTAATTTAAACAAGATAATTACTAAAGATTGTAATATTAAATGCAAGAAGGATTGCTTTGAAACCCATTTTACTAGTGAAAGCAATGAACATGGATCAATTATTGAAGAGGGATTTGAATATTACTTTGAAATTACAGCTAATAGTTATTTAACGATAATATATTATCCAAAGATAAAGTTTATTGAATTACTCCGGGATATGATTGGCATTTGGAATTTGTGGTATGGGATTTGTATAACACAAATGTTGATTTTTATTATTTCAGTTTGCAATAAATTACCAGGATCACTAACTTATATTTATCAATACTTAAATATTAGAATAAAGAAATTAAAATTATATTATTTTAAAAATATTTTAAAATTTATTTTATGTTTACTTCTTATTAAAAATATTATTGATATAACTTTTACATATTTAAAACAAAATTCAACAAAAACATATGAAATTTCCAATAATAATCAAGATAGTAATTTGCCTATAATTGGATTGAAATATTTTGATTCACGTGTGCGTGATAATTTAGATATCGCACAGATATTAGGTGATTGTTTTATGTCATCCTTTAAATTAGAAAAACAAGAAATTAACAAATGTAATAAATATACTCATATTAATAAACAATCGTTTATCAATTTTACCATGAAGAATATTGGTTATTTTTTAGTCAACTTTAATCCTGATCATGATCATTTTAATCTTAATGAAACATCAATTAGTTATTTTCTTTTCAATTATGTCATTGTCGTCAGAATAAATATAAAACCACAAATAAATTTATTAAAAAGATACTTCAATGATATGCTATTATTTTCACTTGATGGTTATTGTTATAATCACGATAAATATATATTTTTTATTTTGTCAGAAGATTTATCAAATACAAATTTCAAATCTAATTACATTTCTTTTGCTTGGTGTATAAATAAACATAATATTAATCATTCTATTTTACAAGAAATATTAATTCGCAAGACCACAATAAAATATTTGGAGAAAGGTAAAGTCAATCAATGATGTTGTTGTTAACAATATTTATATTTTGTGTTTAGATTGTAGTAATTATAATGAAACCTATAGTCCTTTCAATGCCACTTCACATCTACTGTGTAAAAGACGGTGTTTGAGAAAATATTGTGAGGAGAAATACGGTTGTGTTGAGTTTGCTCAAGATAACTTTATACATGAAAGTGATTTTATTGGTTTTGGTGATAATATATGTACAAATGTTTCTGAAATAAATTCATATAAAAACGATTATTCACTGAAAAAGTGTTCAGATATTTGTCCAAAAGATTGCTTTAATGTCGACTATTATTGGATTTTAAAACCAATTGAATATCAAATAAATAATAATAAATACAATTTTAAAGTGAATTTCAAATGGGATTCAAATCAACCAATGATTGCATACGAAGAACAATATTCACAAACATTTACGGAATACCTGTGCTATTGTGGAGGACTTATGGGCTTATGGTTTGGCATGGATGCAAATCAATTGATAATTACTTTAATACAATCTAAGATTATAATAAATATTTGGAGAAAGCTAAAAATATTTTTACAAACATATTACTAGATTTTCATACATTTTCATTCATCTAATGACAGACCAGTCAACCGATTAAACATACTTTTCAACTGACAATAAAGTAATTAATAATTTATGTAATATTTTAATTAAATTGAATTTCAATGTAAAGTATGATAACTGACAGTAAATGAAAATAAATATTCTCATAGAGTGCCAACAAATTCAATAAAAAACAATAATTTAAACCACAATTGTCTCAAATCTTATATTTATTGAATTGTGTTTTCACTAATAGTGTCAATACTATGGCAACAAAACATTGATATTTCCAGTGAAAATAGGATTCAGGACAATTTTCTCTCATCTACACATTTGTACATTTAGATAACAAAGGTTATATTTACATAGAATGACCTTTTATTAATTAAATATAAATTCTTTATATTCTTTAAAATTTATTTTACATTTTAATGTCTATTTAGACTAAACAGTGATTTTTATTAAGTGCTAAATCGAGAGTTCGCGTGACTCTCACTGTTTTGTATTACTATTACAGGAAATATTGTTTTCCACTCTTTTGTTGTTGAAGTACAGTATATACACACCTGTATACTCAGGGTATGGTTCAGTGATGTACCTGTCGTTGTATATATCACTGTTAAAGAATTCATTAAATTGATATCTGTTATTGATCTGTGACTGCTGTGTGTCAGTTATATGTGCCTGGAACAGTTTAATAAGTAATAAATTAAATGTTATTTTTTAATACAAAACTTTTTTTTATCAAATATTCTGTTGTATTCATAGCTTAAGACACAACAAAGGCTTGATATCTGAGGAGCAGTTGTTGAGTGAAATATCATTTCATCGAAATCTGTATTTCATTTCATTTTGTTTTAAAGTTTCATAATTTTAATTAACTAATCAATATTGAGTTAATTAATGAAACCTGAGTATATTGTTTACTCCCTTAAGTAAAGAACCCTGTTGTGATATACTGTAAATATTCTGCTTTCATAATCTATTTCTGATTCAATGATATTAGTGATAATAATGGTTTCCTTTTGCGCCTTTAAATACAAGTTTTTAATTCCCGTCACAATTATCTGTTCATTAATTATATTAACATTTAAAGTGAAAAGTTATCATAATTTTGATTCAAACAAGACTTTCACTACAACTCAAACTCAAAGACAGTATTACAACACAAGAGAGGAATTGAATTCAACGAAACAAGTAGTGATTAATTCAAATCCCTGTCCGACAGCAGAATCACTGCCAAAGATATCTATATTCATACTGTCGGCGGCCGTCAGCACAGGTAAGTATTACGAGAGAAGACAATCGGCTCGTAATACATGGGTGAGAGAAGCAAAGGGTCGTAATATTAGTGTATATTTTGTGTTGGGTTTGAATCTCAATAACACTATTAACCAATTGATGGCAAATGAATCACAACTTTATGGAGATATCATTCAAATGGGTTTCATTGATAGCTATTATAACTTAACACTAAAAGTGATTTCAATATTTCGTTGGATTAGTACTTATTGTCCGAAATCAGAGTTAGTCATCAAATCTGATGACGACGTTGTCATCAACAGTAACCGATTGTTAGCTAATGTGAAGACCTTTAGGACAGGTATTTCTGGCCATTTGGCTGTTGAGAAGCCAAACAGGATTGTCGGCCATCGATGGTATCGTCCATTCAATACCTATCCTCAAGAATACTATCCGCCATACCTTTGGGGATCTGTTTATATGATGACAGAGAATATCACAGAAATACTGTTGAATACAATCGATAATCACTATTCAGGTTATATCCTGGACATTGAAGACTCATTTATCACTGGAATTATAGCAGAAAAGTCAGACATTCAAAGATACCATTCAAATGAACTGCTGTTTGGCTCATGTGATCAACAAAATGCTTGTAAGATGTCATCGATAATTGCATTGTCCGGCTGTAAAACAGGGAAACAAATACTTGACTTTTATTCACACGATTGGACACATTCTTCATGTCATGACTCGACAGTAAATAAATCAAAAATAGTTTTAATATTTTTGGCATTTCTTTCACTATTTTTTGGATATTATTTCCTACGATACAGAAGAAAATGACTGAATGTCCTTGATTATATCAATTTTGTAACTTACAATGCTAATCTAACTTATAATACCTGTACATAATATATTTATATGTGTTAATTTAAATGACAGAGTTGTGTCAAAAATATATTTATAATAATAATTATTTATAATAAAATTGATTATTAAAAATCAATATATTTATCAGGTTCATTCTAAATTACTTGTCTGAATCGGTCTGATTCTGTCTGAAATGATTCAAAAAACTGTTGAAAAAATTACATTTCTTATTTATTTAATTCAATTGTTTGAACAATTCATTTATAAATAAATTTTTTTTTGTAAAAATCAGTTAATTTTTGAGTTAACTGGTTCTCAATAAATAAAATTAGTGATAAAATAAACATGTATATTTTATAGCACAAAAATAATGAAACTTTGTCAAACTATTGTATGTATGGTAATTTTGAAATGTTTATATTAAAATAATATCAATATTCTTGATCTAAAAAGCAATTAATTACTTAATAGCCATTTATTACAACATATTTAATAACAAATGATTTATAAAAGCAATTAAATGTTAAGAAAATATAATTTTATTGTTTTGTCAAAAAAACAAATCATTAAATACAATAAAATGAATACTGTGTCTGAAAAAATAATGTTCCTGATGAAATATTTTATCTCCTATAATTATAATAATATAAATTCCTATTCACAATTATGTAAAAATGCATCAAGAATAAATTTACGAATAATACTAAATGTATGATAATGTATTTAAATTATGGTATTTCAATTTTTTTACACAGGGTGTACAATATCGCACATTTGTTGATACCATGTTAAAAACAATGTTATGTAAATTGAATATTACATTTGAATCCAAGTTTGAAAGCACCTATCAAACCAAGGTTTACTTTTTTAAATTTAAATAAACTCTGTAATTTGAAAGTATATCTGTTAACATTGTTTTAGAAAAATGAACTGTCATTGATTGAAAAATCAATTATTGAAAATAATATTCTAAATATCTCCCAGATTATTGTGGATTATGGATTCAGATTAGAGATAATAACAGTAAAAACACTTTTGAAATTTAATTCATATTTTTCATTCTTGAAATTATTTACACCTGATGTAAGTATATTGTATTATATTACTAATTATTAAAAAATTATAATAACCAGGATTAAATCAATTTATTTCTAGATATGGATAATGACAATTATCTTATTAATAATCCACTCCATTTTAAGCAACGAATTGTGTGAAAGCAAAAACCATTTTTCAAAACACATTATGAATTTCACTCAAATTATATTAAACCAACCATTAATCAATCATGGTAAATTATTAAACAGAAACAAGAATAGTTTGAAATTGGCAATCAATTATTTATTATTAATAATATGGATATTAATGACTTCAATACTCACCAAATGTTTTGTATCGATATTATTACAAATTTATTCAATACAGAAAACTCACCCTCTATTTAACACTTTACAAGAAATCATAGATAGCAAGGGCATATTAATTGGTGGTGGGAAAACTATTAATGAGCTAGTGACATTAGATAAACAATTATATGATAAAATTTCAAACAAAATAATTACATCAGGGAACTATAAAAAGATTAGTCTTGACTCTGATACGGAAAAACGAGATCATTATAGAGACCATCCTGAGATTGTGAAAGATTTACTCCAGGGTCATATAGTGTTAATATTTGATTCAGTTATGGCCAAAACATACAAATTATTATTATCTGAACAAGATCAGATTATTAGTGCAGATAATAAATACTATCCAATGTATACGAGTCATAGTATCGATCGATACCATCAATACTCACATGAAATAAGTGTTAAGTAATTCATTCAAAAGTTTTTCATGAATTGAAACTAAAATAACTTTCTCTTAGATTTAGACATTGCTTTGAAAGCGGTTTAAATGCATTTGAAAACAATATTAAAGATATTTTTCTTTCAATTGTAGGAAGAATACAGATAAAAGAGAAGGATTTTGAGTACCTTGCTAATTTTACAAAAACTTATGATAATATGAATACAATGGATCTAGAAGGAGTATTGAAAGGAGTTTTTCCAACTTTATTACTTGGATTTGTTTTATCATTTCTAATACTAATATTTGAAATTAATAAATATTCTAGATAGTTTTAATACATTGAACGGTATTAATATTTCAATGAATAACTAAAATATTGTAAATATCATAGAAAATATTTTATGTAATACCTGTATAAATTATATTTTAAAAACCCAAGTACAGTATTCAACAGAATCTGGACTTTCATACAAATGTATTGATATTTCATTAATAATAATTCCTCATAATCTAAATTAGTACCTTGATCAAATCTGTTTTCTGCTGTCTATGAATGTTTAAATTCGCTTAACCATTAATAATTTATGTGAGAATCACTAAACTATAAGTTTTATGGTTTAAAAAATTTAATTCAGTATTTGAAACCAAATTATAGTGTTTTGTCTCACATTTCAAAAATCAATTCATATTTTTGAACAATAATTTTAATAATGTTTTCATAATTTCAGTTCAAATCCTTATTAAACACATAATATTTTACATTAAATGTTTTAATACGATATACTGTAATCATTAATTTATTTTTGCTTGGTACTATTGTTTTTAAAATTAAATAAGTTTAAATAATCATTTACATTTAAATATAGCGTAATTTGTGTTCTTAAATAATAAACCTGTACACTACTATCAAAATATATTGTAGCTAGCAAATATACAAAACTGCACTGGTCTATCTACAAAACTCAACAATATATATGAAAATGATTAAACTCTATGTGTTGTGCAAAAGGGGCGCAAAAGGATAGGCATTCATACAGATAAATAAGCCATCTACATTTCACTTAGACCCCACCCACCTTTCCCTCCTGCGCTTCAGAGAGAAGGAGAGGGACAAAGAGAGTGAGAAATATTAGGAAAGGGAGAGAAAAATCTATTGATTCCTACATTGGATTACATTTTACACTAAACATAGAGTACTTTGTTTTTAATAAAAATATAAACATAACGTATAATTGAATGATAAGTTTTTGAGCGCTAATAACACCCAACGATCGGCCGATAGATAGTCAACCGTAAAGACTGATCCAGATCTGTATCCGGGGCTAAATTGGCAGTGATATCTGTGGCACCAATGAATGCTAACAACTCAATGATGTATGTGTTGAACAGTAACGCCATTAACGAAAACAATGGTCTTAAACAACAAATCGATTCCTTGAGTGCAGACAATGAACAACTGAGACGTAAACTCAGTGCCAAGAATACTGAGTGCGATAAACTCAAGCAACAGATCAAGGAGACTAAACTTGAGTGCGACAGATATAAGCAGGTTATGATCCAGCTCAATGACACTATCATTAATGGCAATGGACACGCTTCCGGTGAGTTTGATAATCAACTAGCTACTATTGCCGGTAACTATTCATTCTAATTGTATTTAGCTAGCTAATTTTCATTCCCGTTTAATTAACCTAATATGTAGCCATGAATGCCATTTTAATTTCTTCCTGCATCAAACCTATTAACAATATTTGCTAGTACGGTATACAAATCGTTTTTATCAATTCCCATGTGAATCACCTTGCTTAATTTAATTTTCTTTGACTATTATTGGAAAATATAATCTATATTTCAAAATCAATAATCAATTGATTTGTTGTGTCGACAGGTTTGGCCACAAAGTCGCGAAAGCACTCAAACCACTCGCACGGCTGTCACAGTTGCTGCCACTCGGAGAAGCCCTATATCTGCGATTGGGATAACTGTGGCAAACGGTTCCGGTCTAAACCACATCTGGACGCACACCGAAACATACACACCGGTCGACGGTTTCCCTGTGATTGGCCTAATTGTGGCAAAAGTTTTATGAGAAAGTACAATCTGGTTGAGCACAGAAAACTCCATTCCTCTGTCAACCCAAATGTCTGTGAATTTCAAAATTGTGGCAAATTTTTCTCGAGTAAGAAATGAACTTGATCATTCAATAATTACTAATGCTATCTCTCTTATATCAGGCAAATACAGTCTAATGAGACACCAGAACGCCCAACACAGCACTGATCCCAACCGTAAGGAGCATCTGACCAGTGCTCAAATGGCTGAGCTCTTCAAACAACAGGAATAAAGTGTATAATAATTATTCAAAAAACAAGAAATCATTTTCTCATTAATTGTGTGCTTCGTTGAGAAAGTGCGGACTTATAGCCAATAAATGCGTACAAAATAATGCCATTATTTTTCACGTAGAGATTAAAAATGTACGCAATTTTATGCCAATTTAATTGAGAGGGGTATTCAATACTTTGGATATGAGTTGACGCCAAAACACGTACTTTCAATACGAGGCCTGAAATTATACCAAATAATTAATAAATTAGTCCAAAATTTCATATATAAAGTGAAGTTTGAATTTTTAAACTCAATTTCATTACCCCTTTTCCTCACAACCTATGAGTGCTTTGTGCACCTGATCTACAATTGTCGTTGACATTAGAGGAAAGGGTGTGTGTGTGAGAGAGATCTTGATACAAAATTCAATTGAAACAGTGTAAATTTTGATATAATTAATACAAGAATAATTCATAAAGAGACTAATCTCTCTCATTCCAGGTGTTTATAAACAATCACATTTTTCGCATTTAATTTTCATTAACATTATAACCATTTTCATTGTTCATTGAATTAATTTATATTGAAATACAAAACAAATTGAATACAGTATTAGTGTACAAGGATAATTTGATTGATATAATTTTCTAATCTATGTTAGTTTACACACGATTACAATCCATTAGGAGATAATCCATCGACAAATATGTTAAGACATTTCTTTCCCAATACTTATCGTCAGTTTTTGATTGATTTTCATTAACCATGACTTAAATGTTCCTCAAATATGCTGTAAATCTTTGCAAACAATCATTGAATTTCAGTGTAATTTTGAAATTTACCGATAATTTTGGCAATAATTTTTCACAAAACACATTCAACTCAACGTTTTGTTTAACATTGAAATACAACAACAATAATGATAAATAAGTTTTGCAAACATTTGACAAAATATTTTAAACAAAGTTTTTCTTCAATAATCAATAATTACTGTGTTTTTTGACATTCATTTCAAAAATATTATTTCATTTATATATTTGTAAATAAATTCATTGAATAATAATAAGTATCAAAGTCTTTGCAAAAATCATCATTTCATTTGAATAAACATTTTAAAAGCAAATAAACTATTCGTAAAAATATTTGTTTAAAAGTTTACAAAAAATATTTCATTTTTCATAAAAACTAATGATTAATAAAAATACAATAAATATTTCATTCAATGATTTGAAAAATATATGAAATATTTGACGAAATTATATAAAATATTTCAATTTTTATTACTTAAACTGCATTTGGGTTTAAATGTCTATCAATGGTTAAGTGATAAAAGAAACTTGAATAGTTTTTCGATAATATATTTTACTAGAAATAGTCTATAGATTTCAATTCTCCCCTTAAAATATTGATTCCCATTTCAAAGGGGGTCTGAATTATATATACAATAAAATCAAAGGCAATTGAGTGACGAATGAATGATATAATTGTAAAAGAAATCGATTTTGTATTCAAAAACCCATTTTCTATGTATTGATGTTTCGGATAACCAATAATTGGTTGTTCAATAGCCGGCGCCGATAGTCTGTGTGAACCCACAAAGTAAGTGCTTGAGCTTTCTATAAATCCTCTCTACATTTAATAGAGCTTTAACTCAACAGGGAATTAACTTCAAACCCCTTACATAATAGTATCCATACTTTGTGAGTGGCGGCCGATTCTTGAGTCCGTTATGGCTGTGCGCAACTGTACCAGCGATATGACACTAGTCTTGCGAATCAAAGCAAAAAAGCACATATAGTTTGTGTGTGTCTGCTATTGTCAGTACATTATCTGCTTGTGCTGTGAATGTTAAGTAGAAGTGATTTTATGTGAATTAAAGAAAGATTTCATTACTTTTTCAAAATCTATTGATTAATAGATAAGTTGTTCACATTTGCTCATTACATCAATTAGCTTGATCAATCTTATCTATAGTGGTGGTGAACTTGAGTGCAGTCAACCACTGGTGCTCTTAAACACAAAAATAACTAAAGACTTGTTTATTATACTTATTTCATGTGAATATCTCGATACAGAATATTCTGTACGTAAACACACTGTGGACTGAGAAGGAGAGGACAGCCAGACATTGACAGTAAGAAAACAATTGCTTTAATATAATAATAATAAAATAAATGTTGATTACATTTCTCCTTTTATTTATTCAGTCTATTCGTCATTGAATTGAAAGAAAAACATAAAAACTTTTTTATCAAAAGTAAGAATTGAATGTAAAAACAAAATAACAATAATTTGTCTTCAAATCAATCGATACTTCAGTAGAAGAGAGAGAAAGAGAAATAAAAGTCTAATAAATAATAACATAATTCAGACATTCATTTAAGCGGCAAACACAGTGAGATAGAGATAAATCATCAATCATAATTTATATCTATTAACTGAATTTGACACTGTCAGCAATTATAGATGGTATCAAGGTGAGTTATTTGTCAAAGTGTAATCCATATACTCTTATTTTTATTTCATATATAAAGCACTTAATAATTTTAATCATTGTTGAAACGATTGAAACCTTATTTAGCATTGAATTTGTTTAACAATAGTTATAATACTGTTTTAGATATCAATTATTTTATGAATAATTTTTGATTAAAAATCAAATTCTTGTATTTATTTCTCTCCCCAAACAACGGAGTAACCCATGTTATACACACAGATATTATAGCCGACATACCTCTGTCGTAGACACCAGCCGTTGCACAGTTAGATAAATGGCAAAATGCTGTAAGAATTTATTTATATGTCGTTCCTTTCTGTCGCAAATTATTTATTCAGGGTAAGCCAAAGGGCAGACTCTAATTAATCACAATGAGTTAATATATCAATAGATTCTCAGGAGAGGCTCAAGGGGTGATTAGGTATCTTAAAGACCCCCTTAAAACAAACGAATAATTAATAGAAAGCATACCCTAATTAATCATTTGCCTGAAGGAAGAAATAAAATCCACCTACTCATATAAGTGCTCCTTATTTCTCATAATATATCCCTGATTTCCGACCATAGCTAAGAGCACTCGGCTCTACAATGTCTACATTGAGTACTACTCACTGATATTAATTCCAATATTCCCTCTCTTATAGTGAGTTATATGTTATATATTCGGCGCCGAAATATGACAGTAAAGAGAGTGTAGGAAAAAATACAGCACCAGATTGTATACAAAAGCTCATTGAATACCAGTGCGAAAGTGTATTATAGCCGCCGATAAAAGTCATACACCAATCTTCTGACTCTCAATAACTGCCTGTGCTTTTTCTAACAGTCCTCTCCCCCTCCCCTCTCAGCCAGCAATCAAACAAACTTCTAATTGACGTCAACTCCTTAACTCTGAACACAGTTTTTATCGCAACACAAATATTTTTCTCTCCCCTTTTCCCTTATATTTTCCTACCCTTCCTATCAATAGTGATAGTCATAGAAGCGAATCAATCGATTTATTCATTGCACTCTAAGTCTAAGAGGTTGATAACACCTGAATGACCCGTACACTTTTGATAATAACCGGGCTTTTCGTAAATAAATTATTATTTTTATCATTAATTTCATTTATATTTCAATATTTAAACAAAACATTAATTTTTCAAAACATTTTAATCATAGTCATATTCAATACTTATTTAACCTTGCTATTAATTTTCATATTTAGACTTCTTAACACGCATTCTGTGCTTATTTTCTTAGATATCACTCATTTGTTGATTCACTGCTAAACATAGCAATTGTTGAGTTATTCTCAGAAAAGGGGTATAAAATTGTTTTTATAAACTTTCATAACACTCACTGTTAACCAAACTTATGACAAATCTACTTGTTACTTTGGTATTTTATGTGGTTTCATATAATAAATACAGTACGTGAACAATTTTATGCAATCTTAAATCACATTGAAGTGCTAGCAATCCAACCCCTTGGACACACCTGTTGTTTGTGCGTTATAGCTATTATATGAGTCTATTATGTATTAATACAATAATTATCCCTATATTGAGACTAATGTCAAAAATAATAGTAAAATATCAATCGATATTTCATTGCATTTCTATTATTATAATATATGATTTCTCAATCAATCAAATTATTCTTGGTCAAAATAATTTTTGACTTAATACAACAATTTTATCAATTAATGGCATATTTATCGCAGAAGTTATGCAAAAATAGCAATAAATTTGCTAAAAATAGTTTTATATCTTATTTATCGCTATATTTCAACAAATTTTAAAACATTTATGATTTACTGGTTTTTATGTGAAAAAACTTTTGGAAATTCACTCAAATATCAACTGATATTTGAAGAGCAAAGGTATATATAAATAATCACTTGTCCTACACATCTCTTTGGACTTTTCTTATGCCATCACAAAGTTCACTATATTTTTATATTTTCATTGATTTGGTGTTATTAATAATATCTAATGTTTTTCTAAGCTTCAGATTCTGATAAGAAAACTGTACAGGGGTATTCAAGTGTGCAACGTGACATTGCCAATTTCTAAAATATTAACTACAATCTAAATTTAGTATTTGAAATTTATTCTAGGCAATTTATGAAACTGATTAACTAAACCATATTATTAATTAGTGTAATTGACCAAAATAAGATCGTCCAGGTGCATAATTATTAATTAATTAAAAAATACATGTGATTAGGGGGCCGACAATTGATCTGAGCAAATAAGTCGCTTATATTTATCGACAGATATATTTCAGATACCGTTCCTCTAATTACGTCAATAGGCAGTCATACGCATTGGGTCTGTGATGTCAAACGTCTATATTATCTGAACGTATACTTCAGTCTTATATTCACTCATATTAGACATAATTATTGATATTTTATACTGTATTTCATTCAATCTATAAATATTAAGACATTAATAGTTATCCGAATCATTAGTATTTGAGATCAAATTGTTAATACATTTGTGAAGTAGTGAATGAAGTTTTGTAAAACATTTTCAAATTTCAATTTACAAATCAATTGTTCATTAATTGTATGTATTTTTAGTATTAATGATATTTTCAAAAAGTTTTCTCATTCACTCATTTCCCGTCAGATTAAAGCCAACTATTCTGTGATTTGCCAGAACCTCACTCTCTGACTACCTGTGCTGTAGATCTCTTATAAGAGGATTAACACTACAAGTGTAAGAATAAAAATAATATTTGTTTTTATTGTTTTTTATATATTTTTTTTATTTCACTCACATCTGAGAGGAAATGAAATTATTATTGAAAATGTTATAAAACTTTTTAAAACAACAATAAAATCAATGATTTTATGTTTCATATTGAAAGACTTTGCGCCAAAATATAGGGTTATTCTGTGAGATAAGGGGCTATTTTTGAGTTCAACACACTTGACAGTCACACACAACCAACAGTTTATAAACTAAAACAGGAAATCAATGTTTGATTTGTTGGTAAAAATCGGAGTTTTTAGAAATCAATGATAAGTTTTGATGATTGAGTTGCTGTTCAAATATCGGAAACTTACATTGATAGGATTTTGATAATAAACTATTAGTCAACATTCACTTGAAAAAAGGTCTATTTTTAGATGAAAACTTTATCTGATTGCTAAGATAAGCAAGGAGAAACTCAAAACTGCTCAGTATCAATATTGTTGAAGAGAAAAATTAGTGCAAAAACTTTTGAAGATTGCATGAAATCTAAGCACCAGAAATGGTTCAAGGAAATTTGGTGAACAATACACGTATTGAGATTTCATAAACCCTAGAGCTATTGCACAATATTATTTGTGCTGAACATTTTTATCACTGTTTTTATTCCCTGATATCTCTTTATTTATGATCGCTTTCTGACATCCAATACATTGAAAAGTGAAACAAAAATAAAGTTATTTTAAGAATTGATTGAAATAATCATAAAAACGATAAACAATTCGCTGAAATCAGAGAAAGACTTTTATTTGTTGTGCAATAAAACACTGAACCATCTCAATTTTCTTTTTTACCAATGCTAAGTTCATTAACAATAATTTATCAATGCAATATTGACAGTATTATAAAATACAACCACCCCTTTGAGATTGACTGACATTTCAAGTGAACTTATTTTTCTCACTGAACAAACAATTTGTTATTTAAATAAACAGTTTTTTATTTTATGGTGGTAATGATTTTTGATATGAAAAACACGACAGCCCATCATCCAACATTATTTAATAAGCAATCAAGACCAATTCATCAAGCATAATTAATTGTGCCTGATTAATTATTTGAAGTGTTTTTTGCCTCTTTTAACACTCAGTGATATAATTAAGTAAAGCCTGATTAATATCATATATCAATATAAATAACAGCTGACAAAAAATAAACTAGCTATTAAATAAACAAAAACTGCACTAGCTGCGTTCAAAAGTGACATAAACGTTAATTGAACTTATGATAAAGTAATTTATCAGCTTTACACAATCAATATTTATATTAATAGTCCCCCTGCACCCTTGCAATTAGAGTACTTACTTTTTAATCACTACCTAATTATTCAAATATTAAATCCTTGGCATTAATGTTGAGCAAAGATTAACTATAATTTAATAGCACCTTATCAGCAATATATAAATATTAGCCAGGCAATCAATTCAAATTCAAATTGCGGTGCTGAAGGCGCACGCCCTGTTGTGAGGACGTTGGGGGTGTTATGACCTTCAAAAATGTGCGGTTTTTGTATGAGGTATGCTATATCTCACCTGGTACAGTATATTCATTTATTGATCTAGAAGCAAAAAAACTTCTGTTTTTTTCATTCATTCAAATATTATATCATTTAATTTGATGTCAAGTAATAATGATTTAATGTTTTCTATTGTCTTATAAAAAGCATTGAATTATTAGCGTCTGTTGAAGACAAAGCAGTTTTAGTGTCTCTTCACTCAACATTAATGAATATCTTTTGTAATACGTGTAGGTTTTAATTGACTACCTGTGCATTTTATGCAATACTAGGCCATACGAGTGCTTCAGAATATAAATGATTATCAATTATAAAATAGGCTTATAAACATTTTTTTTCATTAGTCTTTCTGCAGAGAAAATTAATTTTCACTCAAAGGTGTCCATCAAAAAGTACATGACATAAACGTCAGGGGGATTATCGATGACGCCAGTAAATAAACTTTAATCAAAATGCAATCTTCACATCTTAGTAAATCATTCACAAATAAGAGGGGTATAACTGTCAAGTGCAACACTGTTTTTATATTATTATTATTATTATTATCTATGTCACTTTTGAACAAAGCGCATAATTTTCCAAACGTCAGGTTCATTTTTAATTAAAGATTACATTTCAATATAGAGAGAAAAAAATACTCTTTTCATATTAAAAGTAATTTTTGCTTTCACTGCTAAAAATCACAATTAATTATTAAAACTGAGTTTTGAAACCACTTTATCTAAAAATAGACATTATTTTCATTGATTTTCCATTAAATATGAAATAAAATATTTCTTTGAAAACACATTATTCTTTCGGCGAATCGATAAATGAGTAAATACTGTAAACGTTTGAGTGAATCACTAAAATGCACACAAAATATAAACATATTTTATCCTATTTTTAGTGAATGTTAAGTCGATTTCAGTTATTCACTCAAATTATTGTCCAATACTTTGCTCACAATTCTGATGCGATTCGCTTAAAGAATATTCTTTAATGTTTTCAAATTAAATATTCATAAATATATTTACAGAATATTCTGTTGGCTTTAAATTCTTGTTTTATGTTAATGAATACGATTTTTAGACTGACATTGCTCAATATTATTCATACTTTCAATGTATTGGCGATATATTCAGGGGATTAATGAGAATTCGTTGTTGAGTTTAATGCCCTAAAGGTTATCACTGGCTCTTTACAGCACTCGAATAACTCACTTGTTTATTTGCAATAACTTTTAATGGTTCCGGGTTTTTGATGTTATTCTTAACATTTCAAAACATCACGAATAACATACAGGTTATATAGTAATACAGCTAAACAGGGTGAGAACAGTGTTGTTATACAGTAGTAATAATTATATTTTTTAATCAATTAATTCAAACAAATGCTAAATATTTTACTCAACTCTCGAAACAGTTTTATTTTCTTGACTAATGGTTTGTGTAATAATAATTAGATGAAAGAACATTTTAGTATTGCATGAATGCTAGGAAAAGAAAAAACAAAATTAATAGAGGACTAAGTTGTTTACATTAGCCAGGGTGAAAATAATCATTAAAATAATAAAATAGTGCAATAAAACTATTTATTATATGTAGAAGTTAGAAAGTAAATAGAAATAGAGAACCAGGGTCATTGAAAGAGCCAGACAGGGGAGTAATTATTGATTTATCCCAAGTATTCATCAGGGATCAACAATCGGCATATTTATGATTGTGTCTGATTATACATATCAAACCCCTTTTGGTAATCATTGTCGAGACATAAAAGCTGTGATAAAAATAAATACAATAAAAATCAAGAATAAAATTCATATAATTTTATTACAGATAAAACTATTGCAAAGAAAAACACAATCAAAACGATTGTTATATTGAATACAAACAAATCATTTCAATTCTATTCTCATATTATTGTTGTTAAAGAGATATTATGTTTGAGTTTTATCATTGAATGTGATTTTGTTTTACATATAAATCTTGATTTCATTTTCACTGCAATAAAACTATATTTCATAATATATTTAGAGATAATTCTGCTGTTGAATAGTTAGCCCATTATAATCCGGGTCCTGACAATACTCTGAGTGGACAGATAGCATGAATCAAAGGATAAACTAAATGATAAATAAGGGAATTAAAAGACAGAGATGAAGGCAAACATAAGAATATTCTTCGGACCCAACAGTTATACAGAATATTCTGATATATTCCTGTATATCCTCTTATAATATATATGTAATAATAGATTCTATGAACTTTTCACTCCAACCAGCACTGAGATCTCTGAGTTAACCTACTTTCCTGTCTGTGCTGCACATGTAGGCTAGAAATATAGATAGAGAAAAGCAACAGCATATATGGTATGTCTGTTTAGATGCACGCCTACATCATAGCACTGGTAGAAGAGGCTGATGGAGAGCCTGCACCAGTTCTCTAAGGGTTTTTAATATCAACCAGTTCTATCTCAATAAATATCGGCTTTGTTGCTATTTTTAGAAAACGTTAAAGCTGATTTTTTTCCACTTGCTCTCAAACTATTCATCTCTGTCTGCCATTGCACAACATGCCTGTGCACTGAACGCACACACACATCATAACACACAGTGTAAACATTACTCAACGTATTGAATAGATTTCAATTGCATTTTAAAAATATATTTTATATTTATTTCTTTGAATTGCATTTTATATTCAATGAATTCAAACACAAAATTCTGTTATTTATTATTATTTTCAAAAATTTTGAAATACTATTGAAAGCATTAAAAGTCTCTGCACTTGAAGTGTAAAGGTAACTTTATCGCAATCACTGTGAATGCATTGAAGAAAACAAATATTTCATATTTAAGATAATAAAGATAAATCAGGGGGATAAATTGCTTCAAAATCTCTTTCTTTACATGCTTTTACTTTTTGCACGACCCCGCTCATAAATTGCTGTCATATTTTTCACGATCTTATTTCATCCAAAGTCTTATTTATGTTTTTCAAGTGTTCAATACGTTTTACACTGTATTTATAGACAAAGAATATTCTGTTTCTCTAAATAATAATCTATTCTTTAGTTTCGGTTTAAAACAACAGAAAAACACTGTTTTGTAAAAACAAATTGCATCTAAAGTGTAGAATATAAAGAATATTTTTGCCATTTCGACCCCTTTTCTTGTTTGACCCCCTTATTCAAAACGTTTTCAAGGGTCTATTTATGATCTCTCTCTCTCTCTCTCTCTCTCTCTCTCTCTC
>JAQGAT010001027.1:0-18823 GCA_034687845.1 Pantelozetes paolii
TCTCTCTCTCTCTCTCTCTCTCTCTCTCTCTCTCTCTCTCTCTCTCATCACAAAAAAATATTATTAAAACATTTTTTGTGCTTTTCTTTCATTAATTCCTATTTTCTTATGAATAGACTTATAAAAAGAGAGCAAAAAATGAAAACAACATAAAAAGCAATTAAATTAAAAGCTATTTTCGGGCATAAAATGCATACAAAAAATATAAGTTATTATTCAAATCGCGGGAAAAGTAGTAAAAAAAATATGTTTTTGCGATAAACAATAAAATTTAAGTCTTATTTAATAGCACTAAGACTTAAGGAAAGGGATTAAAATATTTTTCACACAAGAAATCTGTTGCCGTTTAGAGAGACTCCAAAGAGAAAGACAATTGTTATCTAAAATAAAAACTAAAAATAAATACTAAACGATGAAAAATACGCTTCAAAAAAGCTAACTGTGCCTTATCTGGGGCCCAGTTCACCGCTGGACTCTTTAGGATACTTTTCGCGCACACATACCTGCGCTCACACTTGGCTTCTTGAGTCGGAAAGGCCGGGCATTTGATAGAAATATCTCAGCGATTGAGTGCCACTAAAGTAAAAAAACAATTTCTGGTTTTCTCTCGTTTAGTACTGAAGACTAAGTGAACGCCAAAAAAGTGTAGATTTTTTTAATTCATTTTTAGTCCTATGGACTGAACAGTCGTTTTTTTGCAGTCAGTGCTGAAGGAATTTTAATCTTCTGGGCCATAAATAAATGATTATTTAATATAATTCTCTGACTTTTTCATAGCTATTCTGACTGTCCTTTCCCCTTACCTACCAGTGCTTAGACATCGGCCCGAAAAATATGAGGAATGAATAATAAGGAGAAATATTTTCAGCAAAAATTTCTTTCTCTTTCTCTTCACTTACTCGACGTTTAATAGTCTAATAATTCAAAGTATTAGACAATCACAGCACCGGCAGATTAGGCAACCTATCTGTGCGTATGTATACTTTGGCCACAGATGTTGAGTCCCTGCTCTGAATCACACGTATATATATATGCGGCGCACAAGAAATCTGCTTTAGTTTTGTTGTTATCGTATTATAATAATTGTGTAATAATTTTTGGGTTTGAGAGGTCTAGTCCTCCAATCCTTTTAATGTTTGCCGCAATCGGTTCACCAAGAGTAGAGTATTCAGGGCTAAAAATAAAGCTAGAAATTTGAATTGAATTAAAAACCTCTTTTCTCTCTCCACTGATATTAAGGCGTTGTTGAACACATGTATTGAATTGTTTTAATAAGTGATTCATATGTTTTTGCTATTCATTTGAAATGCATTATAAGATTGAAGAGAAAATAAAACAATAAAAACAATAATATGAGAGAAATATTAACTGTTTTTTTTTCTCTCTTCAGTGTTTGACTTAAATATTATTATTCAAGAATTTATTATTAAAGATTTACATTGTTGAGATGAAATTCAGGTCTTAGGGGGAGGGAAAGGATTGGTATACTATGGGTTAGTTATTGTTTGTTGTTTTTGTCTGCAGCACAAGAAAAGTCATATTTCTCTCCCAAAGTGATTGACTTTTTATTGCAAACTATTAAACAAATAATGAAAATCTAAGACAAAATATTGTTAACAAAAAATTCACTCATTTTTTTGGTGTATAAAACTCAACGTTAAAAACAATAACAAAAACAAAAAACAACTAAAAATTGAAACCAAAACTTGAAATATAAATATGAGTTCAAAGCAAACAAAACCAAAAATTTTATGAAATATTTGAGAAATTATAAGAAAAAGACATAAATTATAGACATTTTTGACGTCAAATAAATATTACTGAAAAATATTGAGCACCTGGTGGTAGGGATAATATCCGCTGGTGTCAATAGCACTGACACTTTTCATAAAAATCATCATGCTAAAACTATTCATATCCTGTTTGCGACAAATCAAACATACATTGATAACACTGATAATAAGGGGTGTATTATATCAGACACTGACTGTACTATAGATTACTTCATCTAATATCAGATGAAAACTATTCTGAGATATACTGTTGTATTAGTGTTGTATATATATATTTTGCACCGTTGGGTTCCCAGTGCTTATTAGGACTGCAATCACTAGCCGTAGAGGAATGTTAGCTGCAGAGGATGGGTCAGTCATCAGAGATAAAGTTATATTATCTCTAAAAGCCATAGAAAGGGCTAAAAATGTAATTCAATGCAAACATAATTCAGTGTTTTTTCTCTTATCCCCTGAAAAATATTTATGACAAGAGTGTTATAAATTTAAAGAAGAGTTTTTAAAAGCCCAGGGTATAGACTACCTGTGCTCTTGAAGTCTAGCGTTTTTTCAATTTTAAACCTGAATTATATAATTATTTCTTTATTGTATATTATGTTTAATATATTAGTTCATGAGTTAAACGTATAAATAATAAAACAATATTTTAATTATATTTTATACTAAACTATAAAAACATAATAAACATTGAGAGATGAACTTAAATGCCTATTATGTGCGAGAGTGAAGTGAGGGGTCAACTATTTTTAAGGGGCTATTCGTGTTTTGTCTCCACTAAAAGGTTCACAAAAATATTTTTTGTTTGAATAATAATTTCATAATTTATTTGAATATTTCTCACTTCAGAGGCTGTGTTTCAGCTTCATGTCTGGCCCCTTGAAATGGCATTTCCTCTTTTATTATTGGCATTAAATCCCTTTCCCAAAAAGATCTCATCATTTGCTTTGTTTAATAAATTATATTTTATTACACAATAATTATCGACAATTAAAATATTCAGTGAGAGTTTGTGTGAGATATTTATGAGACTTCATTCCTTCCCCCCTTTAGCAGAGGTTACACCCTTTTGGATAGATTGGGGGCCTTTAGATATCATCACTGAATACACTGATGTTTTATAGTCTTATTGTATGCAAGAGACAAATGAATAGTTTCAGTGCTATTCATATATTGTCTTAAAATTTTGGTAATTATTCACAAAAATATTTGCGCAAAAAAATTTCAATTATATTTCACTGGAAAAGTATATCTGATTTTGACATTTATACCCCGCTCTTATTCAGTGTTCACTGGCAGGGGGTAAACAAATAAATAAATTCCCAGTTTGAGGCCTTATTTATTAAAATGAATAGTCATTTGAGTGAAGAGAAACAAAAATTTGTTTTATTTTTATCTTTAAATTTAAAACTAAACGCAAAAAAATTCATTACATTTTAGTATCAAAAAACTAAAAGAGGTTTTCATTTACTGATCACTATTTATGAGTTCAAAAGCATAGCACAAGTAATAAGTAATATAAAACCATTTACTCTAGTTTTTCAGCTGTTTTTTGGGATGAAATTCAATAAATATAAACTAAAATATCATTTAATGATTACTAAAACTGTGTCACAGAAACAACTGGTGCTGAGGAGGAGAGGGAGGGGAGGAATGATAGAAACAAATACTTCATTACAATTGAGTGGAAATAAACAGTGAATTCATTAGTAATTAGTTTTTTCTCTCAGAAAACAAGATTTATTTCAAATTAATTCAACACTCATATTGAGTTCAGGGGTACACACAGGGGGCGAAAATTAAAAATACTGGAGAAAAAAATAAGTGTCAATATATCATAATTATATGTAATTTTTATGTTGTGGGCTATACCCTGAACCTATCGGTGCGCTAAGACTGAGAGTTGTATTGAAAACAAAGTAACAAAAAATGTTTACTACTATAGCATAGGAGGAAACAGATATCAAAGCCGACTGTCAAACAGACATAACAAATGCCAACTCCTGTATAGCATTAAAAATAAGGGGGGAATCGATAATAAGGGGTCGATTTGGTATACTTTTCATATTTCTTCACTGATATCAACACAGAAACAGAGCACAGGGTCTTTGCAGACGATTTTTGGTCTCAAATGTATTCATCGATTCATTCATTCATTTTTCAAACACCACTAAAAATAGCAGACAATAAGGAAGACAACTAAACAACACAACAAACAGACGGATATAGTATTGAAAAACACAACTATTTATCAGAAGTTGTTTAACAAAAAGCACTGAAAGATATATAAAAGACTTATATTTAATGGGCGTTAACTGTACTCACAATTTGATTAAATCATTGTCTTTATAGTCAACAGTGAAATGTAGTTTTGCAATGAATAGTCATTGACTTTAATCTGTATATTAATAAGCATTTTATTCATCAATTCATTGCATGAAATGCCGACACAATTTGAATATGAAATTTGCGGTCAAAACATAATGATTGACAGTATTTTGTGTTTTGAGATGTTTTTCTGCTGTAAAAAATAAAAATAGTTATTTCATCAGTGAATGAATACTAAAACCTCCCCTTAAGAGGAATTCTCTCTCACTCTTATCCCCCCTGAAACGGACAGCCACTGCATAATCGGGGGGAAAAATAAAATCAGTATATATTTAAGACTTAAGATTTTTTGATCAATTATTAGTTAATCTGTTATTATATTAATGCAAATTCACTGCCAAATAGTGAATGAATTAATGCAAACGAAAAAATGTATTTAAAGTTAAAATTAAAAAATCGTTTTCAAAACTGAGTCTAAAATTTATATACATTTTCTTCAATCTATAGATAAGTTTAAAGCATTTTTTAGGCCCTAAAGTGATCCGAGAAATATTAAAATACTACTGTATTTAACGACTTATATATAAGTCGGTGGCAATTATTGGCAACTTATAAGTTATAGTATACCTGTCCTCTCAATATGTATACATTACTGGCCTCTAAGGGGCATTGAAGAGAGGATAGATGAGGAGAGAGAGAGAGAGAAGTCAAAAATCAAATCAAAAGTAATTTTAATATAAATGCCATTAATTTTTAAGTGAAATGTAGTTTTGATTTTTATTGCCTATCATTTTGTCTCAAATTTTGTTTTAATCGCAGTTTTTTGCAGTGAAGAGAAAAGAGATCACATTTTAAGTGAAAAAAACATTAATATATTTCCTAATTATTATTATATGCCCCTTAAAAAACTGAAGGCAACAGTAGATCCTATGTAAAAAAGACAGTAAATTATTGCCTGATATGAGTTGGAAGAGAGAAATATTTCTGGTATTTTTCGGGTCATAAATGAATTTTCATTGATTATATATCAATAAATATTTTTCTCTTTGCTATGCGTTTTTGATTTTCATATTAATTAATGAAATATTTTTACAGTATTTTTATTTTTGCACTCATTTTCTTCAGCAATGGGTTTGAAATTTGAGAAAATATTTTTCAACTAATAAATAGCTTTTTATAAATAAATTAAATAAAAATATTTTGTTTTTTCTTATTTTGAAATCAAATATAAATTATAAACAATTTTAATGAAAATTTCCGAAAAAGTAAAGAAAATATTTTCTGCAGTGAAAGACGAGAAGAAATAAAATGAAAACTATATTTAGTTTTTTTTGTAAATTTTGAAAATCATATATAATATAAGAGATCTTCACCTGAATTGTGAGTAAAATCTCATTAAAATTAAGGGGATATTTGAATAATTTATTACTTTATATCAGAGAGGGATAGGGTTATAAACTATTGGTGCCATTGATCGAAATATAGCTAATTATTTATAATTTACTGTATATTTGAAAACTAAATTAATCTTGCTTAAATATTCACTTCATTTAGTTTTGAACGACAATAACGATTGTAATCAAAAAATAGTAACCAAAAAATTGTCTCAAATTTTAATATACATTCAAATCCTTGGGGTTATTGACATAGATTTTCATAGCACTGGTAGCCTTTCATTCAATGTTATATACACTGTAGTCAATTGGCACTTGAAAAATATATTAGAGTCCAAGGCATATTCACCCGGTGCTCAATCATTGTCAAATTGCTGGGCTCTCTCACTAGCACTGGGATCAAGTGCCAGATCGAGATAGCAATAAAAGCGATACATTATATGAGAGATAGAGAAGAAATGGAGAAAAAGTTTTCTTCAAATAATAATATTTTTCTCACTTTTTATATATAATATTATTCTTTATATTCAGCACTCAATTGAATATTAGGATATCGTTTGCCACTATCTCTTGCACTAACGTCTAGTTCTCGGCCCATAAAATTTGTATCACATTTTGGAGTCCACACCCGTTTGGAGAGCACACACACATACACATCCCAGTGCTCTTTGAATCTGTCTTCGCCTGACTACTAATCACTGCAATCTCTGATATAATATATTTTTTATGTCTCATATAATGTATAACTCTATGCATAAGAAACACTTGATTTTTGACTGCAATGAGATTTTTTGCATTCATTTTCAAACTTCAGTTCAAAAAGTATTTGTGGATAAAAAAATTATTACTATTTGTGAGGAAATCAAGAAATTTTTGTTTAGTTTAAAGATTTGTGAAATTCAGTCAATAATAGCCGTTTGTCTGCACAAAAAGTTGTATTAAATATTTTTGATATCATTTTTTCTGATGATTTATTTATTTGATATAAATTTGAAGTGAATTTTTATTGCATTTTATTGATTACAACATTCAATACAATCTATACTTCAATATCTGATCAGTAATTTATTTAATGAAAAAAACGTCAGTGTTTTTCACCCCTTTTTATCGTCAAATGTTTTAATACAACAATTTATTCATAATTTTTTGTTCATTGCATTCAATATTTGAATTAATGTTCACTTAAGTCACTCTCAAAATAATAGGTAAACTCAAAGGCACAACAAAAAACAATATTTCTCCTATAATCACATACTTATAGTAATTAAAATTGTTGTTTTCATTTTACCCTGCATTCAATCGATACATGCTTTTCATAACTAATAGGACTTTTAATTAACAGAAGAAAAACTATTTTCCCATTCAAGCACTTGGATTCAAATTAAAACCACTGATTGAGTGCTTGTAATAAATATTTTTACGTTTTTCTTCTTCTTCTGACTCTTTATTCAAATAAAAAAATCTCAAATCCTATTCACAAACTATGAATACTTGTGCTAAAGACTGAGTGCAGGGATAAAAAACGGCAAACATTTTATATGATATGAAATACTTCATGAATAATAGTCTAGTCTTTTGACAAATTAATTACTGTATTAAGCGATTTAATGAAAGCCCCTGTTCAGTTAATTATAATTATAATTAAAACAAAACTTTTTTTTGTGATAAACTATTTTTTGCACTCATTTTTCCAACAGTTGAGTGAATTATATGAAAAATACATAATAAGTGAAAATAACTTTTTATGAATAGTAAAGGTTAGCTCAAAAATGAATGCTAACGACTCTCTCTCTCTCTCTCTCTCTCTCTCTCGTTTTTATCCTACTAGTGCTAGTTAGCTACCAGTGCTCTCTGTGTGTCTCTAATTAATTGTCCCTCAATTGTGAGGAATGGGAGAGAAATTCAATGTATTTTTTTTGTATATACCATATGAGGTCTGAAAATATTTGTAGACAAAAGACTTTTTATATCAAAGAATTTCAGACATCTATTTGTTTTTACTAAACAGGGTCTCTTCAATAAGGGGGTGAAGAGAAAGGGGATATTATTGTGTGCATTTCTATATATGATTTTTTTGTGCTAAAAAATGATTTTCACTCAAATATTTCTTCAGTATATTTACAATGAATAGATATTTCTCACTATTGTATGATCAGTGACAGCACTGGGAGATAGAGATAGAGAGGCCAGGGATCTGTTACTTGTTTTACATGATAGCTCTGAATAATAACTTTTAAGGGGAAGAGCGTTGCGAAAGTGTAAGAAAAATAAGTCTTCACTAAACCATCAAAAATCAATTGTAAAACGACTGCAAAAGTATAACAAAAAAAGTTGTTTTCTTTCATCTCTGAAAACATAAATACATTTTTATCTACAGATATCTCTCAACAAAAAAAATAATACAATTTTTTTTCTCCTTCTTTACAATCAATCTCTCACTTGTGTTGAGGTTAACATTGAATACCAGTCCAGTGGTCGGCGCTATGAATGAGTGAATCGCTTGAAATATATATATATTTTAAGTTTGATATCTATTTATGTATTTCTCAGTCTATTGCAGATCTCAGAGACCATAAGAAGAATAACATTGTTTATAGAGATATAGATATTTCATATGAAAAATAAAAATTCAATATTATTTTCTGGTTGTGCTTTCATCTAATGCTTTGTTGTGTTAACCACACAATGGTTTGTTTGAAAGGGCAGAGAGAAAACACACCATTTCTTCCGCACATCTTATTCTTAAACAGACAATTGAAGACAACGGTGTGCCTCTGCGATATACCAGTGCTCTATCAGACAATGAGAGTTAGATTGACTTTACATCTCTCACTGGCCCTCTACTGAGTGGAGCGCCTGGAGGTCAACAAACAAATCATTGAAATATCATAAAAACAATGATATTTTTCACTACTATTTCACAGGTCTTTACATAACTATCCGATTGTGTCTTACTTTTCACTATCTATTGATTGAATAGCTTTTTATTATGTGATGATTGAGAGTATAGTGTAGTGTTGACTATATCTGGTGCAGAACTTCTTCAGTATTCGTTGGGCACCAGATATGAAATTATCATTTGTTGAAAAGGAGGCCAAAAATAGTTGAGAGAAAAAAAGAGAAGAAATATTTCTTCACATTTACAGCACTGAAGATAACAGTGCTCTCACTCTCTCACACACATAACACTCTCTGAGCTATAGATATGATTGAAATTTATTGATGTCTATAGTCTTTCTACAACAGGAATGGGCTATGAATTGTGTGATTCATGTCATATGAGATGCTTTTAAAGCGATATATCACTTGATTTGAAGAAATAAAAAACTGTTTCTGAGTATTAGATCTTTCATTCATTTCATTCATATCTAAAACTCATAAATATTTTTCAACATTTCATTAAAAGAGAGAATTTTTTCTCTACTTTTAAAAAATGTTTTTTTTTTTAAAAATCACATTTTATTTAATGATATGAATGTATGAATTGATGGCCAAAAATGCTTTAATAAAATTTGTGCCCCTTTCTGGCGATAAGGGAGACTCTAAGGGGCAAAAGTCTATTTGTTGTTTAAGTAATGAAAAATTGATTTCTCAGTTAAAACTTTTGATTATTTTTATATTCACTTGATTTCAATGTAAAGTTAAAAACCATTTTCACTGTATATCTGATTCAATGAGAGATTTGTTTCAATACTAGAAATAAAAATAAAAATGTTTTTCACAAAAACATATTTATTATAAAAATGTTCACAAAATTTATTATTTATTATTTATTGACTGCAAATACTTTTATGCATTAAATTTGTCGTTGGATTACCTTTTTGACTACCTTTCCATCCATTCCCCTATAAGTTAACATTCATTTCATGATAGAGTGCTTTAAAAAGTTTATATCAAAAAAAACTCTTCGCAAACCTAAACCTGTTTTTTGTGGTTATTATAAGAGTTTGTGTCTTTGATTCAAACCATTCCGTTTCCCCCCTTACATATCAAAGACCCCCTTAAAAAGTGGTTCGCCTGGAGTCCAGTGATATTCACTCTTCAGTGAAGAGAAAATCTATTTTTTGACTTCAAAACCAATGATTTGTTTCCCCTCTGCAGACAATTTCACTGTCAAGTGATTAACCGCACAGTCTGTCTGTGCTGTTCAGCACCGGTGAGGACACTCCTGGCCACTGGATTTTGCGATCCATCTATGCGTTGATAACCTCAGACATCACTACTTATTATCTATAAATTGATTGTAGTTTTTGGTCTCTCTCTCTCTCTCTCTCTCTTTGTTGTTATGAATCATATATTTGTCTCTTATATTGAAAAACACAATAACTAAGAGTCAACTGCAAAGTGGACTCTCAATGCACCGGTAGATAAGAGTTGCTGAGATGCTGCAGCTTTCGACACCAAGAGTAGTTAATCTCAAGTACTACCTGTGCTCTGAATCACCAATAACTTAATAATCACATCATTTAAAGCCCACTTGTATTACAAATGAATGCAAAAATATTTGTCTCTCTTTTTGATTGAAATATTTATTAAAAAGAAATAAACTTTTGGTTAAAAAATGTTTTAATTTTTTGCTTAAGATTAGAGAAATAGTCGACAAAAAGCAAATCTAAAGATCATTTTCAATGATAACTAATATCTTAAGCAATAAATAATCTTTTCATTTGCCTCTCAAGCAGTGTATATATAGTGTATATACCTATGCACCCGCATATACTACCTGTGCTCCTCTTATATGACGTCTTCTTAATTAAAGTAATTTTCAAAACTCTTATTTTATGCCATGAATTGAATTCATAGATAAAATGAGTGGTAAAATGAAATTAAGGGGAGAAAAGAATTTTATCAATTATTAAAATATCAGCCCCTTTATAGCACTCGGCTTTATGATTTCGTCCATCTCTGTCGAGCGTATAACATACCTGTGCCCTCCTGTATCATAGCACAGGTGATTCAGATATTATATCAGTGCTGAAAATGTATAAATAATTTTTTTGGGAAATACTTAGCGGTTTTTAATCACAAATATTTCCCCTTAAAATCTATTAAATTATAAATAGCCCAGGATAATCAGGGGCTGAAAGTAAATATCACTGAACTGGTCGCTGGAAATGATGTTTTAGTAGTCATAAAACGTTTGATCTGTGTTTAAGGGATAGTTTGAATTATTTTTATGCCCCTTAAAAACTATGTGATAAGTGTTGAAAGGATAGTGGATAGAGATTGACACCCCCTTAGGGTTATAGACCCTCGGTATGTGTGTGAGTGTGTGCTTCGCCCCCTGTTTTACAGCAGACAGAGATTCATAAGCTATGCAAACGTTGAATACAATTATCAACTCATAGATTAGACGGCAATTGAGAGACAACTCAATCAATTCTGGTTTGAATTTGTGCCTGAGTTTTCACAAAATAACATTTTTCATTTGAAATTCACATTTCATTTACACTTATATTTTCTTCAATACTATATATTCAATGAAAATGTTTGAGTCCTTTCCTCCACTGAAAAGCATTTCTAATGTATTCGTTGCACAAAATTGTTTTAATGTCATCATTAGATACATTGAAATCATTAAATCTTAGCGTTTTTTTCATCCATACCTGTGCTGTAAAGAAATTTCTTCAATACTTTCCGATAAGAAATTTAAGTATTATTTTGCAGCAGAAAATTGTTTACAATTTTTATTATGAGTTAAATATTTTGAACACATTTTTGTTGAAATCATTTTTCACAAAAGATTTGTTTAAATGATTAGTGTTTTAGCAAATCATTGAAGTATTTCTTCAATCGTTTTGTCTATGATTTCATCGCAAAAAACCAATCAATTATTTATTGAGTATTTTTTTTGATTAGTATTTAAGATAAAAAATGCTTTAAAATATTTGTCACTAAAATAATGACAACATTTTCATTGCGGGAGAAAAATAAAACACAATTTTTGCTGAAATGTATTTAAAATTTGCTTTAATTGTCAGACAATTAAAATAGTTTTGAAATTTAATTGAAACGAAGAAAAAATGAAAATAAAATTTCTCACTGGATATCTGAAACCTCTAATTGAGTGTAAAAATAGCATTTTTCACAAACATTTTCTTATCTAATGTTTAAGTCATTGATTAAACGTTGAAATAAATTATTTTCTCTCAAACATTGAGATAACAAATGAAATGTGTATTTAAATAAATCTATAGTTTATGTAAATGGCATTGAAATTGAATGCAAGACATGTGAAATTAGAGCACTCTATGAGCCCTACTTAGATACTGGTGGGAAACTTGAGTGCACTGGTATCAATATTTATGATTTAAGGGATCAGATGCTAGTGATTAGGATTTTGAAATCCAATATAAGAGAGGTATATTTACTTTTCTTATTGTTCTCTTGTGAGCCATAGATACCTTTCTCCTCTAATATTACTCTCGTTTTGATTGTTATTATTATTATAGTTATTGTCTTTTTGGGTTTGAATCACGAAAACTGTATTTTCACTACATTTTTGACCCCCTTTTACGCAATCACTACTTGTTTTTATTGTCTTTAGTGAATGCATATAAAACCTTATGTTTGTTATTGACTTTGAAATTGCAATCAAATTATTTATTATTTTGAATTTTTAATTAAAAAACATTGAAATCTGTTTTACATCTCAAAAAAATGTTTCGAAATTATTATTGATTTTGAAATAAAATTTTGTGAATATTTTTCAATCAATTTCTTGTTTATTAGAGAGAAAAATGAAAATCAGTTTTTTCTGTTGATCTAAATATCAGATAATAATTATTGAAGTGTTTTGTGAAGAAATGTTTTTTGCAAAAAAGATATTTCAGTTTTTTTTATTTCATTTCAAGATATCATTCAAAAATATCTTTTGCTTTCAATTATATGTAATTTTTTTTCTTGAAGTTATATTTTCAAGACTCAAGACATCAGACAAACACTTAAAGAGAAAAATATTTTTCACAAATGAAAGCAAAATAATATTATTATTTTTCATTAGTTTATGATTTTATTGACGATAGCTTTGAGGCGAATATGAAATGAGATTTTTCTTTGCAAATGAAAATCACATCAAATGTTAATATGTTATAAAAATGTTACGAAATTTGCAGAAAAAGCCCTTAAATATCAAATTTATATTTAATTTTCACTAACATTTGGCATAACTTTGCGCTAATATTTATATTACTTATTATTAGCAGTGTATTTGAAAACTGAATTTTTATGACTGAGTTCTCGAGTTAACTCCAAAAATACCACTGAACCTCTTGTGCACTAAATATATTGCATAACACTATGCCCTGAAACAAGAAAATAGCATTTCATTTGTGCAGACCTTTACTGTCATTCCTTTCCCATTCGCACAGTTGTATAATATGTAAAAATGCGAAATCGGTTGGACATCCCAGTGCTAACTATCCCCGCAAACATACCGTGCAGTTCACTATTCAATGATCTTTTTATTTAGTGCCGAATAATTGTAATAAAAAATTATTACAATATTTTCTTGCGTTTACATCGTCTCTGAAAATTCAAGTTTTGCACACAAGTTGTCCATAAATTAATTGTAAATATGATAAATATCAGAGCACTGGTAGGATAGCGGGAGAGCACTGGTAGATGTCTGGTGAATAAATTCATGATTGAAAATCACGAATAACTCATATTAGTGATGAGAAAAACGATTTTTGTTGTTTTGCAGCCATAATAGCAGCGAAAATATTGATTAACACCTGAATGAGCTAGCAAAGTTATGTTCTAAGGGGCTAAAATCAATAATACGTTCACTAATCGCAGGGGCAGTGGATGTTATTTACTCGCAAAGATATTGATCACAAATTATAATCAAAAAACAAATAACTCCTCAAAAATAATGTTTAGTTTTTCTTGTAATCGGGAAGTGATTTGTGAATTGAAATTCAGGTGAAGAGAAGAAAATAATCTAAAAATTTGAAATATTTTTACAAATATTTTGTGAAAAAAATAGCAAAACTTTTATCAAAATATTTTTTGAACAGAGAATTCATTTTGTGCTCAAATTTATCGCAAATTTATATCTCGTTTCAGACTTTGTATACAAAAAAGGAGACGAAAACTAATTTCACAATAAATAAGAAATAAATTTATATTTAATACACAAAATGTGAGACAAAAACAAAATCTTCACATAAAATGAAAGTCACTATTAGTTTATGCAATAAAATATTGCAAAGGATTAGCAGACGTTAGTTTAAGTCGATTTGTTGATCCCGGTGTAATCCTTTTCCCTCTACCCTGATCATATATTCTACTCCAGTGTCACAAAGCAATCTCCCGGTGCTCTATCATTGACCAGAATAATTGTTCCAGAGCCCAGGCCTAACCGGGCATTACATTAATTTAGACTATAGTATAGTCTGTGCCGCAAATAAATTACATGAAACAGAGTGTCTGTGCTATAAATAATAGACATTTAAATGTAATTTTTAGTTGAAATGAATATTTAAATGCATTTACTTTATGGCAAATATCAGGACTACTGTGCAAACCCTTTATAAGCCTTTTAATCATTAGCAGTGAGATGTGAAATGTAATTTTAGTGAACAACTCATAACTATTTCATTAAATTTTAGTTCAATTTTGTGTAAATTAAGTGAAAATATTTGAAAGAAAATAGTTTTTACTCTTTTATAACACGATCTTCAATAAGAAATACTGTGTTTTCGCTATAGCCTTAGGGCACCGGTAGGTTCAGCATATAGTCAGCACTGTTGAGCCAAAAATATTTTTATTAAACATACCTTTTCTCTACTTGTTGTCTAAGCGTTTCGGTAAACATGAAAAAGAGTTGTTTTTAATAAAAATATTTGATATAATATTAAATGTATTTTTATATTAGATTTTAAGCCATATTTTAGACCCCTTTTTGTGATAAGTTATAACATTTCTCATATATTAAAAGTCAATGAATTGTATATTAAAGTAATAACTTTTAGTATAGTCTTTCCCCTCCTATGAAATGGACAGTTGGTTTCATAACATTTGATTTATAAATACCCACCAAAACCAGAGGCAATAAAATAGTTTTCAGTAAAACATTATTTTAAAGACAATAAACACAAAAATTAAAACTTTTATTGCAAAGCACTGGTAAAACCTTTCCGAATACATACCAGTGCTCTCTGAACACTAAACACACGTTAAGAGCACAGTATTTCAAAACTAAAAATATTTTTAATATTTAAAATTGTATTAAAATTTTTGAAAACTGAAATTATTTGCAAAACTTTTACTTCATTTTTGTGAACATTATATCAAACCCTGGGATCAAAAGCCAGTGTTTTATACGTTTATAAAGTCCTTATTGTGTTTACTTTGAAAACACATAACTTAAAGACAAACAATAAAATCTAATGTTTTAATATAAATTCAATATCACTGTGCAGTGGATGCCTACCAGTGCTGGAGGAGAGCTCAGACAGTTTCACAGACAAAAGGCTGTGCAGAGAGAAAAAAAATATAAAAATCATTAAATGTTATAAATTATTGGTCATCACCACAGCACCAGGACCTGTATGTGTGCACTAGTGGGAGAGAGGGGAACGGCTGTGGAGACCAGGGGTCTGATAGAAATTGGCAAATATAGTGAGACATACCAAACCTCACACATGAAAAACATTTGTTACATAACTATTGGGAAGAATATTATATCAATAACTTATAGACAATAACAGCATAGAGTGTGAGTCAGTCTGAGTCCACAATTTGTTTTACAATAATAGCAGTCACTCTCACCAACACTCCCAGTGCTCTCACACTATAATAGTATAATTCACTATTAGTCTATCGGTGCTATGACTCCAGCAATTTATCTTATCTCAGCTGTAATCTAACTGTCCGTCCGTTTGATCAGTAATATTGTGTTACAATAACTTATGCATTGCGTCTGTTATGTATAACATGACCGGCCAACACACACCGAGGCACTGGTATATCTGATTAGTGGATAGACTATGATATGGCCAGTGATGTGTGAGTGCTGGGGGAACAGTGTTTGTGGCAATCATTTGCTGCAAACAAATAATAATTGACTGTATTTTCACATCAAATATCAGAAACTCTTTGACTAAACAAACAATTTATTGCTTTTTTTGTCATAACTTTTGATACGTTTCTCACATTTTATGCAAAAATGTTTTGCAAATAATTTGCTGTAAATCACAGTTTAATCGCCAGTTTTTCAACGAAAAAACAGTTGTATTGAAAACAAAGCAAAAAATCTTTATTTTTAGTCAAAAAATATTTTTTCGCCCCCTTTTACTGACAATCCCCCTGAATAGCCAGTGATTGAGACCACCTTAGATGGATTGCACAGTCATTCCCCTGAATGTGAAGAAAAGAGACCAAAAAAATTCATACAATATTTTTTGGACGGATATAATCAGAAGTCAATAAACCTTTTTGATTGCAAAACATCAGAAACAAAATGAAAATACAAATCAAAACATAAATAAAAATTCAAATTTTCTTTTAGACTCTAAAAGCAATAAAAGCTATAAAACCCCTGAAGTTGTGGTCATTTTAGTTGAAATGAAATTCAAAAATACAGTGTTTTGTCATTTCCTAAACTAAACCATCAGAAAAAATACTCAATAAAATAATGGAGAGTAAACTCCAAGTGCTCGCTCATAAAAACAACTATTCCATAGCACTGGCAGTTTAGCCGAAAGCCACACGAGTTTATAGTTTAGTGTATTTTTTTATGATTACTTCATGAAAGGGCCAGACGTTTGCTGGAGAGAGCACTGGCATTACCAGAGCCTTATTTGTGCACAAATTGTCTGTTCAGATGAGTCGGGCTATCGGTTCCACTACATTCTCTATGGATAGGAATCGAGTGCCAGCACTGATAGCCAAAGAGCAATCATTACTAACATGAATACAAGGCTTAGTAATAAAAATTACTATTTCTATGGTATTGTTGGCCAGACTTGTTAGGTATGGCCAGAAACGATAGGCAGTGGGGAAACGCATATGCCTTGTGCTCACCAAATGTTGTGCTGTCCTTCATGTCAGTGCTTTAACTTTTAACGAAAGGGCTTTTGCTTTTGGCAACAAAATTACAACTCTTCAGGAAAGGTGTGTTAAAGGCATCAATAGTGCCCTCAAGCTGTCCGGTCCATCAATTGGCAATGAAAAAAGAGAGGAATAGGTACTACCAGTGCTCTTAACTATGGTTTGAGTGCATCCGTCAAAGCACTGGAATTTTTATATTTCTTAAACACTTTTATTGTTTAGTATTTTAATGCAATTTATTTTAATTATTATTTGAAAAAACAAATATAAACTCCGAAAATGTTTCAGTGATTTGATTAACAGCCTGTGCTCTGAGCACTGGTATTGCTGTTTCCGCTATGAATTGTTAAATAAGGGACAAAATTCACTCCAATTTTGTATTGAATTAAAATATTATTAATATTTTTCAACGATATAAATAAAATATGCTTTTCATTGGGTGCCAAACGGCAACTGACGAATAAATTCAGTGCCATTTTCTGCAGATTTTGTGCCTACCATTCCCCTCACACTACCTATGATTGTGAAGGGAACTGGAGAATAGGAAATGCCTACAATAATAAATAATAATGACATTTCGTCCAGCAGTTGGTGGGCATGTTATCCCCAGCCTTTGCCCCATAGAAAACAGGGCGGACAGTGTCTACCGGTGCAAGAATTATGCATTGAATGATTCACGATTTCATACCTGTGCCCGAGCGCAGGCACACATATATCTGTTTAATTCAATGAATTGACTGCAAAATAGATTTACTTTTCCTTTGAATTCAAACAATAATTGTGTAAAAAGTTATTCAAAATTTGTTACAAAAACGACTGAAAACTGAAAAGTATTGAAAAGTTTTGTGAATTATTTTCGTTAGACATTGAATGCAATCAATTGATTGAACGCCTATTTAGCATACAATCAGTGCTCACTCGCTGGCCTACCAGTGCATCGGTAGCACACTCTGCACTTCCACTACCGGTGCTCTGTTTTGCCTATTCATTCATACTTTATGTCTGACATAAGACTGACTACTGGTCTGTGATTGTAATAAAGAGAAAATGTCTTTAGTGTTATAGCCCTCCACTACTATATGCCTGTCCTCTAATAAAGCACTCAAAGATTTTTAGCACTCATTTCAAAGCCAGAGAGCACTGGTTAGTGAGAACACCGGTTCCCATCTCTCCTGGTATTGAGACATATGGCCAGCGCTGAGCAGTCGGTGATCTTATTATCGCTTAAATTGTAATTCAAGTGAAAAAAAACTTTGAAATCATTTCTTAAGAAAATCAAATCTAAATGCAAATTAACCCTAAATTTTATTATTTCAGTTGAAAACCCCCTGAAATCTTGATGAGACAAATACCAGTGTATATTATGTTTACATTTCAGTGCAGTTTTTTATTACACTTTATATTCATTACTGACTATTTAAAGCACAAGTTATTTGAGTTCACAAAACAATTTTAATTTGAATTTAGTTTTTCTTCATAAAAATTAACATAACTTTTGAAACTGAAGTTAATTTTTATTTCTTTGACTACATTTCCACTGAATATAAGCACTGGTATGAAGAGAAATATATATATAATACTATTTATACTTCAAATAAATCTTATATTATATTACACTTTGATATTCAAATTCATATGAGAATTGTTTTTTAGAGGAAAAGGAGTTTGAATTCCTGTCTCTTATTGTAGTCTTAAAAAACAATTTTTTCCTCAACTCTTATGAAATAGATTTTCATTTATTCAGTGAAAGTGTAATTCATATGTATTTTTCAAATACGCTTATGATATGCACAAAATTGGAGATAAATTTGAATATCATTTCCCCCTTTTCGTCAGCATTTAGTCCAACACTACCCCTGAAAATGTAATTTAAAAGTTAAGAATTGCTTTCCAGTGAAGGAAACGCCGAAATATTTTACATATATTTCAGATTTTGAGTCTATTTTAGAGAAGTCTTAAAAAAAGGATTCAATACTTTTCAGCTCTAAATATGCAGATCTCGTTACAAATAATAAGCGACTGCTACTCTCAGCCCCCCTAACCCCTAACGAGTGATAGCATCACTGGTAGCTGTAAATATCATCAGTGCTTATCTACAGTATTAAAGATTATATACGCTCTGAGAGTACAGAATATTCATTGGAAAACCTGTAATAAGAGTGAAAAGTGAAGCAAAAAAAACTAAAAGTGAAATAAAAACTACTATTTTTCGACACTTTATATACACTTTGAATGAAATGTATATAAAAATTA
>JAQGAT010001028.1:0-18816 GCA_034687845.1 Pantelozetes paolii
TACAGAACTCATAAAACCTAACATTCCTGACATATCTGTATTCATATGTCAATTCAGTTTTGTTTGATATTCTTTTGAACAAATCAACATCTTGGTCATACAATGTAAAGTAAATAAATTAGATTAGTGTCACTTACATTAAACTCAATACATAGATCTGATGCACTGGTCGTGGAATGGTATGTCGTTTTCTGCTCATTAAAACTGTCGTTAATTTACATTTAGATTACAATCAATAAAATATTTTTATTATTTTGTTAATTAAGTAAAATCTAAAACATTTGAAACCATGAAGTTATATGAAGTAATATACCATTCCATGGCCAGAGCATCAAGGTCCACTTTTATTCATTTGAATCATATATTAATTATTAATTTACCCATTGTTTTAGACTTTAATAACGCTGTTAAATGACACTGCTCAACTATACTCACTTTTATGAATAACTTTATATACCTTTTCTCAAAGTATGAATTGAAGTAAAAGAGCTGTCCTTTTATATAACCCCTTAATAAGGGGCCCAATGAAATGGGTGGGCATTAGTTCAAGTGTTAATAACCTTTCGTTATATAAATATCAAGTATTAGTAAATAAACGATTAAATGGTTAACAAAATAGTGTCTCATGAGATGAAAGTCTGAATTAATTATAGCAGTCATTGAAAACAAATCAGTGGTGAGATTGTCCTGGTGCAATCAATGGACAGTTCAGGGTTAATGACACCTTCAATATCTATCTTGTATTAACACTTCCTGGTTAATTGGATTCTGAGATTTCCTTCTTCTTTCTCATTATCTTATTTGAGGAAAACTTTGTTTCAATTGAAACAACAAATATAATATCAGTTTATTTAGCGGTCATTGAATTCACTTTAGCTATAATTGGGTTTAAGTGTTGAAAGAGTTTATAGTTTTTGATAAGAATTTATAAAAAAGTTTATAACTTTATAAAAATATTTTCTCATATTTTTAGTTCACTTCTCACTCCCGGTTAGTACTGTGCGTTAGGACTCAGTAATCTCTTGTCCCATGTATTTTGTTTTCATCAATAATTCCTGAATTGATAATCAGATAACATATCTGTTGAGTCCAAGTCGACCCAGACTTGGGATAAGTGATCAAAACTTTTTCATGAAATGAACTGTCAGTTTAGCTGTCATTTCATTAACAAGTTTCCTGAATATCATTATATTAATCAATAATCCATGGCTTCATGTGATCATAAGGTGGAAGAATAAGCGAAAGAAAGTTATCCAGAATTGAGGGTCAGATTAGTGAATAAAATGTCTAAAACTCTAACTAATGAACAATTATTTTAAATTTTAATTCAATTATAACTTTAATACAAATGTCTCTGAAATCAGTGAATAAAGTCTTAAAATAAAATTCATTGAATTGTTTTGTCATTTAATATAAACTTCAGATTATATGAAAAACCCAAACAAAAATAGAGATTTGATAAACAAGGATTATAAAAACACCATGCACAGTCATTATAACAGTTAATAGTTTTAAAATTGACAAATAGTTATCAACAAACCCATTGAAAATACATTAGTAATTAAGATGTTTGCTTTAATATTGGACAAATAAATTCAACAATGTACTGTACTTTAAAAGTATTCTGAGTAAAATGTTAGTATATTCAGGGTCTTAATGATTAAATATAAAATTTTTATACACCACTCAAGTTGTTAGATATAATCACAATAAATGTTCGATGAACTGACCCTCACTACAAGTCCAGACCCGCACTCAAAGTCTGGAAGTGCTAATATGTTCGGGTAAATTGTTATGCAAGGTAAAATTTAAAGCTCTGATAAAAACGAATTTATTTTTTAATAATTACTATGAAATCAATTATTCTATGATTTTATGTGAAAATTGAAATCAAAAACAAGATATAAGAGAAGAAAATAATTTTATCCAAACATAGAGTGAATAAAATCCATTGCTTTTCATTTTCAGTCAATGGTTTGCCTTCAATGCCAACAGTGATACCACTTTCCATACCTTCCTTAACACTCAAACCTATCAAATAGTCTCCAATCCCTATGAATCTAATCAATGGGTTCTTCACAACAACAGATATAATGTTTGGTAAAGAAGAAGAGTTTTTGAAGAATCTGTTGATAAGTATTGAAGAGAAAGTCAAAACTGATATAAAAACGATTGTCTTTGAAATGTTTTTGACTGAAAAATGAGGGGAAAAATGAAATCAATATTGAATTACAGTAGAAGTGAATATCAATACCTATAAGAGGAACCCCTTTATTGCCAGAAAATCCAATTTTGTTTGCAATGAATAAAAGAGTAATAAACAGTAAACCAATAGAAAGAGCACTCAATTTGAATCTTTTCATTGAATTTGGAGGAAATGTCATCAAAACTATCGACAAAACAATTGACACAAAAATCGGTACTTTTATGAAGTAATAGAGCAAAGAATGTCTTCTCTTAAGAGTGAGAAAGCACTTAATCCTTGCAAAAGTTCCCTCTCCTGGGAATGTTTGCACCACTTTCTTGGCTATGGTTTTAAATATGATATTAATATATAATTATTTCATTATTTGTTTAAAATCTCCAAACCTTTTATGTCCAGTACATCCCAAACCACATTCTTTATCGTTAATCTCTTTCTCACATATGAAGTGATATTCAATTCATCCATAGTTTTGATGTCAACGTATTTATAGTCATAAAACGGTTCTACAGTTACTCTACATCTCTGTATGTCTTCGGGATATAGAGTCAGATCTGTCATACAATAGGTCTTCAGTTGGGTCTGAGGTATCCATTTGACAGCACCGGTAGAATCGACCCAAAGAGTAGACTCTCTAACTTGTGTATCAAAATGGAAAGCCTTTGGACCGTTGGTTGTAGTTATGTCTGGTTTCCAAATCAGATCTGACGATACAATCAGATGACTCTGACTTCCAAAGTCCGATGGATTCCACGCCAAGTGTTCGTCTGTCCAGTGCTGTGATTGGGCTTAAGATATAAAACAATAGAACTATAATTTCAATACAAACCATAAAAAGGCCGGCATTTAGGGTAAGGATTTGGGTTTTGATGTCCTATTGATTGGAAAGTAATTATTAATTAAACCTCACTTTTAAACACATTTCCAATGACTGACCAAATCTACAATCTTTCTGATCATCAGAAATACGCTTACATTCACTGCTTTCCTGTGATCTCTAACCGGAAAACTGTTTTTATCGTAATTTCGTTTAACAAACAATTCATTCCTTAATGTCTTCACTGATTCTGATTCATCTGAAAATTGATTTCTTAATTGATATTCAATTATAAATACTTTAAAACAAATGTCAAACCTATTGATTGAGTTTGAAGTGAATTAATGATTGAAAATATAGTTATAATTAAAACAAAGAATTTGAAAAACATTTTATTAATTCTCAAAGAATTTGCAAATTATTGTTAAACTTATGAAAACTTATAACAAAAAACACCCTTTTATTCAGTGTTTTCAATACTAAGTTATATTGAATTTCAGAGCAGTTTTTGTTTTCCATCAAAAGATTGTTGACATAAATCAAAGTGAAATGTATTAATCACTTCATCCCTGTGCTCGTAATGTGATTATAAAATACTCATATTTATATAATAGATTAGAAATACTGTATTTAATTCAAATGATAAATTTTATTTTAAATCATACATCCATGTTAAATTAGTTGGAATTTGTGATCATTGTTATTTATTCCATTAAAGACATAAACATCTTACAAAATAATCAGGATCAATTATTGGTAGTATAGGCAGGCACACTCCAAAGCTTGATTGGGCAATCAGAGGTCGCTTGCAGAAATTGGTGCAGGTGACGGTATCGCAAGTGCATCGACAAGGATAAGTTTCATCTTGGCAACTGAGACCAAAAATGCCACACTTAGTCAGGCAACCTAGGTAATCGCATGTCGGTTGAGCTAAATATGAATTTTATTTCATTGTTTTGTAACAATACTTTGAATTTTAAACTTACCAGTTGTGTTAACAATCACTAATATTATTAACAATAATTTAAAAGAAATTAATAGCATCTTGTAGAATTTATTAACAAGATAAAACAAATTAATAGTTGCGTAGGGAATAAAATTGATATAAACTGACGCTGATATTAATTTAAAATGAAAGTGCTGTTTAAGAAAACGTGATTTGATATGCAATGAAATAAATATATTTAATTAATTAACCAGATTGTTTTTTCAATACTACACAATATCACGTATTATTGAGTAAAAAACCTTTGAAATACAGTCAAAGTCCTTTACTGTGTGTCTCATTGATTTGAAAATGTCCCTGTTGTATACAAAATATCATGGTCAAATAGTCTCACTTTGCATATAATTACTTAGAGTTTTCTCTCCCTGTCGTGAACGGATTTGCCGTGCATTTAGTGGTACACAGTAGAGAATTTTGACTGTACTGTATAATATGAGCATAGTAATATTTATTAATTACCCATCAACATCCGGTGTGTATTGTAAGAGTATTCCTAATCTTTAATTTGATATTATATTACTGTATATTAAATATTATTGTAGTGTTAGTTAACAAACTGAATATATTTTATAAAACTGAATCAAGGTATATTGTAGTTGAAGTAGAAATAAATTACCATGATACTGATTTCAATATTTAAAATAAAATGTGATTTAAATTCATTTTCAACTTAATATACTCTTATAAGAGTCGGAAGAGTAATAACTTATCAAATTAACAATGTCATACTATGAACTGATTACCTGGCACTGTGTAGTCTATTGTTTACATAATGTACCTTGTACACTCTATAATAAAAGTAATGTATTGAACACAGTATTAATTTAAATGAATATAAAAATTGAATTTTTTATTAACTTTTTGTGAAATAATTATGAAATAAATAAAACATTTAATAATTAATTGATTATTAAAATCATTAAACGAGTCATCGATTGGACAGACATTGCAATCACTCGCAAGTAATCGCTTCCAAGAGTTCCAGAGATTATCATTGAATGAGTGGTCAGTATAGCAAACAAAGCCAATACGTGAAGATGTCATTGACATCAATATAAGGTTAATCTTTAGTCGCAGTTGTCTTTCAATTAATTTCAATTCAATACTGTCTTCAATGCTTGAAACCATTGGCCACTTCTTCGCCGGTAGTGGTCATCAAATACCGTCTATCGTCTGTTAGGAAACAATTCGCGAATCATTGCTTGAGATTCAGACACAAAGACATTTGCTTTTACAAAGCGGTCGAAGATTCGGTGGATGTCCTGTAAGACCCGATCCTTTAGTTGATTCACATCTAAATTAGATTTGAGTAACAGATGGCAGGAATCGAAGGAAAGTTTGGCCAAAATCTGACGGTCGGAGTCACGCAAAAACTTTTTACCGATTTCTGGCGTTCGACTCAATTGTATAGCAATTGTACACAAGTTGTGGTAATCGTTAGTGAAAGTGCAAACCCTTATCAATAGGAACGTTGACCTAAACATGTGTGCACTGAAACTCCCGGGTCTGTCGATGTCGTCGATAGGTATCCTCCAAATGCCGTTAAACAAGTTGTTTGCCTTCCGTTCCGCAAACAAACCGGGAATTTGTTTTGTATTGTCATTCAGCTCTTGAATGTCTGTGCCGTCCGATTCGGTACTAATACTAGTGTTCAGTAATTTGTTGCCAACTGTTCCCAAAAGCAACACTTTTGAGGCCATATTATCATTCATTGTGTGGTAATAGTGGGCCAAACGATAGGTTGACTTATAGTGAGCGGGATATCGGTTAACACACCGACGCATAGCATTCAAACACAATATCAGCAGTTCCTCTCTCAGTCGGTTTGAGTCAACCCTTTGTTCCCTCGAAACCACAGAATCCAACAAATCGTTCATCAGCTCAGAGACGGCGTCGGTAGACAGCGATCGTGACGCCAAAGCCATAGCACCGGCGGTGGCGTAATCATGATCTACCGGAGCGGCAGACGTGGCCGACGACGGAGTGGTCTGTTTAGTGAACGGTGACCTCAAAGCCCGAGTCAAATGGATTTTCACTCGTTTGAGAAAACGCGTCGAAAATTTGGTATTAAATGTCAAGTATTTAAGAACTGATGCGTGAATTCGGTAATGGATTTCAAGCGCTTCCACCGCAAGATATGGCGGATTATAGTATTGGATCTTTTTCGGGTATGACGTGCCGTCCACATAGAGACACAGATCGGCCCATTCGTAGTACTTGAGTGCCGCCAATAGGGCCGAAGCGCCCGATATTTTGCTGCTTTTCTCCATAACTTTCCCCAACATATAGTACGGAAGCCATAGCTCTTCGTTTGAGTCCGAATTCAAAGCGCTTTCAAAGCATTTTCGGGCGATTTTCAGCATATCTTCGCTCTCGAAGAGGATCTCTATCTGAGTCTTAAATAGAGACGTCTTCCGGAATCGGGAAGCACTCGACGATATGTTGTACACGAAGTGTCCGAACTCTATCCATAACTTTGTGGTCGAGGGCTCCAACTCTAGTGCTCTTTGGAAACACCTCTGACTGGCGATAGTGAGGTCATGAAATGTTTGGTCAAGATTTTCACCCTTTCCGTTGAAATATGAGTTAATTTCAGATATAATTTGATATTTATTACCGAAAGACCAAAACAATACTTACGGAAAGTAATTGCTGGTCGACTTCGAAGGTACGGGTGAGTGCAGAGGCGGCCCAGGAGTCAAACCGGTTTGGATTTAACGTTAAGTCGAGGACATAGTATTGACGCGCTTTCCTGCAAATTCATTACAAATTAGTTAAACCCGAAGTAAAGACCACTAATTGACCGCAAACTCACTTAAACTCTTTGTTTTTGAAGTAATAATCGGCTAATAAGTAGTAAATGGTTTCGGTTATGGGTGTCCTCTCTATCCGAACCTCTTCTGCTATCTTCTCGCCCTTCTCTATATACTTAACGATTGGATCGATCAGTGAGTTTGGCTGCAAGTGTTGCGGAACTAATTCAACGATTCGTAGCAGAAGTGCTTCGATGTCTTGTGTTATACCTGTTTGTCGCACAAGACTATCATATTCTGGCAACTCTTCGGGAATGAAGTAATGGTAAAGTTGTTCACAATATTCCCATTTGAGTGCAATGTGTGGCGACTTATGTATGTTTGCACTCGAAGTCGACGGAATGGGCGGTATTTTACGGATCGGGTAATTGAATAAACAGGTGAAGCACCGGAAGATCTCGTCCTCGACGTCAAACTCAATGAAATGATGTAATGATAACAACAGGAACTCTCCGTTATGTGAAGTACAGGTGCCTCTCTTCCCTAAGTACTGGTGGCCTAACTTTAGAAACTTAATTATAGGACTCTTGGCATCCGTGGCCACCACTCCCTCAGCAATAAGACCCCAATAGAGGCAAATCCAGGGCAACACCGAATAGCCCTCAGCCGCTAATTTGACTAACTTTACGGCCAACGGGTGCTTAAGTCGAGCCCTCTTTCCAGTTTCCAAACACTGTCTTATAGTACTCAAGCACTCATTGTTTAAGTCATTCCTTGTGCACAAGATATCGATGCCTTTCTGCCACAACTGAGAGCTAATGATCGCTTCGTTCAACAAATTGATTTCATCTGACTTTAGCTCTGACTCGGGTTTAGACATCAATATTTTGATCAATTCCTCGAAGTGGTGTTCGACCATCATCTGAGACATGTTCTCCTGTGACTGCGACTCAAGGATCGACTTAATGGCCGAGTATTTAATCACCACTTTATTAGAGGCCAACACTTCTATCTCGTTGTCCACCAGTATATCAATCGCTTGATTCAAGAAGTCGTTGTCATTCTCTTTGATTCCTCTAATCATCGAAAGTCTGACCACATATTCAATGAAGAGTTCTTTAGTGAGAGATAACTCCAACGGAAGTAATATTTGTGTCAAAAATAGCGCTTCATTTCGGTTGAACTTCAGCTCATTGGCGGCCAAACAGAGCCATATCTGCGCCAACTCTATGTCCCGTCCAATGAGTGTGAGTGGACCGCACGGCAACTCATTGGCCTCACGGTATATGGCGTAGAGTTCGGTAAACACCGACGGAATGGTGATATTCTTGGACAAACTGATTGCAGTTAAATAGCATTCAATCAAATCATCAATTCTTATGACTTTGAACTCAGTTTTCAATCTTTGAATTCTCTCTAAAAAAGTGTTCACAAAATCGGTTTCACTTTTTTCACACCAATTAATGCACTTAAAGGTCATCTTCTGTTCGGCCATCTCTTCGGGCGTTATTGGCCTCTCTTCGGGATTAAAGTTCTTCAGAGAATCGGGCAATAAATCTAAAATACTTTCGGAGACATTGCGTTCATCGATGTCTCGGCTCTTATTGAGGATATTCTTCACTCGACTCGACCGCCGCTTATCCATGAATTCGGTGGGAAATGAATTGGAAGTACTGTTCCGAAGACTATTAGTTCTCTTCAGCTTCTTATTACTCGATTCGGTCTCCGTTTCCAACACTGTTTGAGTCACTTCTTTGTCCTTTAGTTCCTTATCCTTGTCTTTGTCTTCAGTTTTATCTTTGTCTTTGGGTTCGGTGTTAGTGATGGAAGTGCTCTCATCGGCGCTGGTGTTGGCACTCCCGCTCTCATTACCGCCGCTGTCTGTCTGCGAGGAAAAGCCTGAGTCAAAGCTGATCTCAATGGGCGTCGAAGGGAACAAATGGTTTCTTTTGATCTTTTCGTATATAGTCTTCAGTTTGAGTCCAATTGAAGCGAAGGTCAGATTCACTGAACTCTTGTCCAAATATAGCGTCAGTTTCGGCCGTTTCGAGTCCTGACGTATCCTTTCCTCTTCAAAGTGTTGACGCCTTTTGTCCTTCAGTTGTCTTAAGTGTCCGACAATTGTCTCATATTCTGTGAAATCATATTTATTAAGAAATTTCCGATACTTTTCGTCCATTTCTTTGCCGAGCATTGGATGCAAACGAATGCATTCATTGAAGACAACAACCGCTTTGGTGTAGGACTGGTCTCTATCGATGGCCAGACAACAGATCCGAAAACAGTGGTATAAGTCGTGTAAAACAAAAGTGGTTTCAATCAGTTTGTCGATTGCTATCCAATTATATGGACTCAAAGAGTGGGCGCTTTCGAAGCAATTTCTGGCCAATTGGTAGTTCAGTAGAAGTGCTGCTCTTCGGCCGGTCTTCAGCCATAGGGAGACGTCTGTGGCGTCCAATTCCAGTGCATCCAAGAAGTAGTTGAGATCATTGGTAATGATTCCCAGATTCTTAAGCGTAGAGAACCGTAACCTCTGGTAAAAGGCTTCGGAACTACACTTCTGTTTAATTGTCTTCGCATTCAAACTGTCGTTTAATTTCAAAAGCATTTGTTTGGCGACCTCTTCGTCGCCGGCGGACAGCGATCTGATCGCCTCTTCATAGACACCCAGAAGTCCTTCCTCTTGTGCTTCTCTAGTGATAAGACAGGTCTGTGTCTGCTCTTCATCTGAAGAATCTTCGGTTTCGTTCAATGCCTTGATTTTGATCATCGCTTCTGAATGTCTGAAACAGTTGTGGAAGAAGTGGTAAACAAATCAATGGTTTGTCTGAACTTTGTTTACAAGACTTGAGACTCAAGTGTTGTCTTCACTGAAGGTCTCAATAGATGTCACTATAATTGAGTGCAAACTGTGTTTCAAAGCATAACTTCATGTCTTCTTTCACTTCCTTTTCCTCTGAATGTGATTCAAATCCATCTGAAAAATGGTAAGAAATACCCCTTTTTTACCCTTAATTTGGTTTTAATCCAATTGTCTTTCAATTTAATTGTCCTCTAATTCACTCTCTCTCTTGCATTTGATCCACAATTTGTCTTCATTTGTGTCTCATTGTGTCAATTGATGGCAAAACACATGTCTTTTGTATTAACCATTGATTTGCTGTTTGTCTTGAATGCAGTTAAAGGCCGGAACTAAACCCAAGTCTGAGCCGAAGAAGCCGACGGCGAAGGCATCGAAACCGACGGCAAAGAAGGCGTCGAAACCGAAGAGAGTTTTGCCCAAAAGTGTGAAGAAATTAGTGACTCATCGCTCACTCCGTCCTCTTTGGGCCAAAATCAGACGAACAGCGAAGAAGAAGTCAGTGCCGGCGGAGACACTCCTGAAGAAGAAGCCAAAGTTTGTGGTGAAGAAGATCGGCGGCGAAAAGAATGGACAGAAACGTAAGGTTTTGGTGAAAAAGGGCCGCAAATACTATCCGACGGAAGACAAGCCCAGAAAGACCCGAATCGGACACAAGACCTTCAAAACACACAAACGGACGATAAAAGAGGGTATGAATTGATAGCCTTTACGGTTGTGTTCACTGATGACATGTTTGTCCGCAGGTCTGGTGCCCGGCTCTGTCCTAATCATCCTCGCGGGTCGTCATAGAGGTAAACGAGTGGTGTTTCTCAAACAGTTGGCCAGTGGTCTGCTGTTAGTGACGGGTCCTTTCAAAATCAACGCCTGTCCGCTAAGACGAATGCATCAGCAGTTTGTTATCGTAACCTCAAAGCGATTGGACATTTCAAAGGTGAAGATCGCCGACCATATCGACGACAAGTACTTCAACGTAAAGAAAGATCGGTCACCGAAGGGCAAGAAAGGCGACGGCGGAGACATCTTCGCGTCCAAAGCGGAGGCCTATAAGCCGGACGAGCGGCGAAAGACGGATCAAATAGATGTCGACAAACAGCTGATTGATTTGATCCGCAAAGACAAGGAGAAGAAGCTATTGTTCTCATACCTGGGCTCTTATTTCCAGCTCAGGAACCGTTCGTTTCCACACAAAATGAAATTTTAATTAATTTTTGGACACTTTTTGAGTAATTATTTGGAAATAAAATGTTTCGGAAATTAATTCAAAGTTTTTATTAATAATTGATTTAAAGTTTAATTTAAAATACATTTCCGTTGAAAACGTGGACAGAATTGGCGGCGAAGTGGCCAACAGTTCTGTCATTTTATTAAAACTGTATTAATCGGTCGTTCAGTCCCTTTCTCGTCTGTGGTCGCGTCTGTCTCTCTGTTGTCCGTCTCGTCTCTGATTATGATGTGATCCCCGCCTATATTGGTTGCGGTCTTGATATCCACTCCTGTCCTGTCGCTGATAATTGCCGTATTGGCGGTCATTATTGCCGTAATTGCGTTGAGTGTTCATGAAGTGGCCGACCGGTAATTGTTTCATTTCCCAAAGCCTTTCGTTCTGTTCGACCAAAGTATTGATTTTGTCGGCCAACTGTAAGGCCAAGCCCTGTATGCGCGAGGGCTCAGTCCTGTGCATAATAGCGGTCTGCGTCGGCTCATCCAAAGAGGCCATCAGCTCCTCATTGATAATCATTTTGCTAATAATGCTGTGGACTATACTGGTGTCCAAATCAAACATCTCGGCCAACAGTTGGATGGAAATGGAGTCATAGACGTTGCTGTATGTGAAGAGGTATGCCCTAACGCTCTCCTCCCGTATCTTCTGGGCCAACATTTCCCGAACTCTGTCCGCATTATAGAATAGATTCCAAACCTTAGCATTCATTTTGTCATTAATGATGTATTCCTGGCACTGACGCCAATTGCCGACACGCATGGTCTTGGAGGCGGCGACCACGTGCTCCCGCATCGACTCCGGCAAACCCACTAACGGCTGCTCTTCGTTTTTGCGCAGTTGGTTATAGAAGGAGCGGCTAATCATCTTCTTTCTGATACTGAACTCATTGGAGGCCACGTCTGGTATCTCTAAGAGCATAGCGGAGACCAAATATACGCACTCAAGGAGTTCCAGATTAATGTGTTTGTGGAACGGTATTTGTCGCCGCTTTTCCAACTTCTCCTGCTCTGGTGTCCTCTCGTTCTGTCGCGGGAGTAGACCTTAAAGTGATTGACATAAGTGTTAATAAAGTGATGGCAACACAAGAGCCGGTGGTTCCATACCCTGAGCCAACAGCTCTTTAGCGCGTCCTTGGATTTGGATGTCGAGCAACGCCATGTGCGCGTCTTTGATGGTTCCGTGTCTGAAGGCACACAACCCTAACTGTACGAGTGCTCTGTTATACATAATCTGTAGAGGAATGTCCGACTTATTGATATTGTGCTGCAAATACGACATCAGCATCAGATCCCTGGCCTCAAACCAATTGTCATGCAATGCGTGATGATATATATGGCAGAGGATGGCCTGCGTTCTGATCCGATCGGTGACGTCACGGGAATAGATATATTTACACAACATATCCATTGTGTCCATTGACGTGACTAACGGCACGTCTTCTGCTTTATTCAATTGTTCCCCCTTTTCGTCCTCAATGACGATCTCAACCCTTTTGAAGTCACCATTCAATTGCTGTTCCGATTGTGTCTTCAGTTTCTCCTTCTTCTTGAAGACGTTTGGATCAAACTTATAGTAGAGATGATCGATACGTAAGATATATATCCGACACAACTCACTGGCGTTGCCTCTGCTGTCGGTCTCTAAATAGCTCTGAAGGCTCTCAATGATAGTGCAGACGCGGATCTCGTCCTTAAGCCGCTCAATGTATTCGGGTGAGTGTGCATCACAACCCTGGAGCATTTTAGTGAACTCCTCGTCCATCTTCTCAATTAGAGTGAGTACACAGCCGTGCACTCTGTATGGCGACGCTGTGAACACCTCAGACTCTTCGGCGATGTTCTCGCCGATAGAAATGTCCGGATTCTTGACCAGAAAGTCGATAACCTGTTCCGAAGTGTCCAAACATTTTTCCCACATTTCGTATTTCATACACGAATTGATGTTTGAGTTGTAGTCATATATTGAGGACATTATTCCGAACAGTATTTTGACGGCCAGTGCGGGCCCTAAGTTGTGTTGGTCAGCGATGGACAACAGTTCGGTCAACATTTCTATTTGGTCTGATCTGTCGATCCGTTTTTTGCCTCTCATTGCTAGCACTTCCACCAACTTCTTAACCATCACCTGATGATTGATTTCGGCGTCTTTTGCAAACATCTTCGGCTTCTCAGTGGTAGCCACACCTCCCTTCACCTTTTCCCACTCACCCTCGCCTTCATCTTCGTCCTCATCTCTACGGCCCTTAAGCTTAGGCTCTTTAACCCTCTTTTCCCTTTTCTTGCTCTTCTCCCCCTCCCCCTCCTTCTTCAAGAACTTCGCGGCCAAATTGTCTCCATATTTCTCGTCATCGCTGGACGAAGAGCTCTCATCAGTACTCGACGGCCAATCGCTTTCGTCGTCCGACTCTTCGTCATCAGAGCCTCCCTTCAAGAACTTGGACTTCGAGTCAACGGTCTCTTTCTTGCCTTCAAACCCGTCGTCGTCTTCAGTCTTAGAAGTCTGTCGCTGACGAGTGGACACAAAGCCGACATCACTATCGGAACCGCTGTCCTCTTCCTCCGATTCGTCGTCTTTTTCTTCATCAAACTCTTCGGGGTTTTCCCGAAAAGAGTTGATATCTGTTTCAAAGTCTTTGTCATATTTTCTAAGCTTTTGTCTCAAAGTGGCCAAAGATTTGGAGTTATTTTTGCTCATATTCTTGCGGCCCTCCCTGTCCTCCCAGACCTCATTAACAAAGTCCTCCAATTCAACCAAACATCTGATGTAAAACTTCGGTGTCTGTCCGGACTCTTCTTTGTCGATAACATTCTTGGCTTTAATGAAAGCTTTGCCGAGATTTTCAAATCCGGTCAACATCTTTGAGATGTCTTTAATCTTCTTATGGTTTCGGATCTGCTTTATAATTGTATGCAACTCTTCGTAGCGCTTCTCTCTCGCGGTCCGCACCACTCGTTTGGACTCTTCCTCCTCATCGCTGAACGCATAGGCACTGAAAGACAACGATTTAAAGCAATGGTTAACACAATCGGCAAAACAGTATCGAAAGGACGCAACACTTACGCCGTAGTTGTGGTCGGCTTTTGAAGGACAATGTCCTCTTCAGACTCGGAGGACTCGCTCTCGGAGTCAGACAAGTGTTTGAAGAACTTTCCACTCATTTTCGGTAAACTATTGTCTGTTTTGACATAAAATTAAAGCAAATTTAGTGACAAATCGTTTGCCAAAGCGTTAAACACGTGTTCAGTGACTTGTGTTGAGTAATGAAACCATTGATTGATTTGATTATTAAATGAAATACAAATAAAATGACATTTTTTCAAATCACTTACATTTGAATTGTGAGTAAAGGTGTAAACAAAACCCAATTTTCTCTGAAATTAAACCCAATTTTTAGCCAATATTTAGGACTTGTGTCGACATTTGACACGAGATTATGACCAGAAAAATGGTTAAAGTGTTGAGACTTTTGACGCTTTTGTTCATTAATTGCATTCAAATGTAAACATATTTTCTGCAAATGTTTCCACAATTTTGTACTCAATTATCGCCAATCCATAGGAAGTTTGGCTTTCATTGCACTTCAAATCCTATTTATATAACAATTGCTTTGAAATTAAATCAAAATAAACATTAAAACTGATTTCAACTTGAATTAAGCAAGCAGACAAGAAAAATCAAAATTATCATGTTGATTACTTTTGAGTAGAGCATCTAGTTAATTTTTATGCGGTGTTAAACGCGTGTAATTATAACTGAATTTGACTGTACTTTATGTTTGTCTCATATGTTGTCAAAACACAAGAGTTTTTCAAATAATTTGTGTTTTTTTTGAAAACTTTTATTAATTTTTGTTTTCATTTAATATTCACTGAAATTGATGTCAAAGTAAGTGAAGAAACCATTCATTGATAATACCATTCAATCATTTGCTTTCAATTCAATACCAATTAGACGTTATTTTGAGGCCAATTCCCGACCGAAGCCGGGAGTTGTCAGGTATTGAACCGATAGTTACTGTGTTTGGCTTCGGGTTTGACCGTCAGTTGTGGCCATAGCTTCAGACGCTTGTCTTCTTCAGCCTCTAAGTCATTGTGTGATTCAATCAGACATCGATTGATATGAAACCCGAATCCACTCATTGGACACCAATTGCTGTCCTTTTGGACAATAATTTGATTGATTTTTAATAAACTATTGATTTATTGATTGATATATTCAGTGAAGAACTCCGTCGAGCACTTGGTATACATAGAGACAAACTTCCCATTTGGATATATCGGATGCGAGTGCTTGGTTACCCACCCGGGTATTTGGCCACCGCTAAGGTCAACACACTATCCATATTTGACGGAACAAACAACGGTCTGAGCGGTGAAGACGGAGAGATCGATGAACACCAGTATAATAAGGAGTCGTTCGTTGAATACCCGGGTTTTAATATACCCGTTCCCGAGGGAGTCAGAGATGTATTGATTAGTCATTTGTTAATTGAGTTTTTAATCTTATTTTATGTGAAGGACTGGTATTATCTACGAATGCCTCCAATGTTGGAAAGACAACAACTGAAGGAAGCGCTTAAATCAATGAAAGTCTCGGAACCCGTTCCCTACAAGAGGACCAAATTTGATATGACTTCACCCTCGACCTCATCCACTCCTCAGACATCAAAGCACTCATCAAATTGTAATTCAGGTGAAGATTTGTATAAAAAATATTTGAATTAAATATTAATTTTGTTTTGTTTTCATGTCTTCAGTGGAATCACTGAACGGTTCTGTTGATTATGATTTGAATTCTTCAAAATCTAAACTAAAATGTAGTGAATCTGAGGACAAATCTGATGACAGAGTGTTTGAAGAGTCGGTGGAAGAGATCTCAGGAAACGATTTGTTCAAAACGCCAGACAAACCAAACAATAGTAAAGAGAGTTCACAGAAGTTGAAGATTATTTCAATGGGAAGTCCAATGCCGGCCTCTGAACAGCCAAAGCGGCCATCGCTAGAGAAGTGGGCCGAAGGGATGGGAGAGCTACTGTACTTTGAGAACCTTCCCGAGGGTTATACAGGGGTTTATAAGAATAAAATGAAAGGCATTATCGATAAGATTCGGGAAAAGAATAGTCAGACGTAATGTCCATTAAATTTATATCTTATTTAACAATACATTTGAAGTTTTCTATCATTTCTCGCCATTTATTGTAAATGTTTTATAAATTGTTTATAAAATTAACGATTTTTTCATCAAATAAATCAAAATTTTATTCAAAACTAAGCAATCATTTAATGTTTTAATGATTTTGTTATTGATTTTGAAAAAAATATTTGATTTAATGACAAAACAAATGAATATTTTTGTTATAAATTATTATTTTATTTAAATTTGCAAAACATTTTTGAAATATATTTTCATTTTGAAACCACTTTTACTAAACAATCGTTGAATTATTGTTTTGTTTGTCAATCAACTCATAAATGTTGTCAAACGTATCGATTTCACCCAAAACTTCAGTCTTTGACTTATCTTTCACTTTACTATCAGGTCTATCGTTTGCATCTATCGGTGCTCTCCTTCCCATCAATGAGGAGAAGAATCCACTGTTACTGCCGGCGACTGAACCTATTTTATAGCCGCTGAACGAAGTATAGGCGCGATTCACTTGACGCGACTCATAAAACTCCCCGTCCTCTACGAAACAGTAGACAATGTCCTCCACTTCCAGCTCAAGAATAACAGATCCCGACGCCTGGTTGTACGATGTCTTTGAACCACTGAATGCGGTCAACACTGGAATCCGATTTATACGAAGAGATACTCTTAAGTCAGTGTCCTTTTGGGAGAGCACTTGGAATGTGAAGAAATAAAGACCCGGATCTGAGCACATGAACACTCCATACAAGGGATTGAATTTCGCCTTCAATTCAAATCAAATATAAATTAAAGTCAAATGAAAAGTTGAAATAAAAGACAAATTGTTTAAAAACTTACGGAATTATTGACTAATATTGTCTGATATGAAATGTAAGGCCCATTCCGTTCCCCTTTGATTGCAGAAAAGGCTACCGTTTCCTGAGCTGACACTTCAGATGAAGCATAAAAAGTAAGAATTGATAAAAGGATTTCAAAAATCATTTCTTTTCAGTGATTTTTAATTCAACTCTTATTTTTGGTTTTAAACAAAAGTCTGAACTAATATTAAATTCATTACTATTTATATGTCCACTAATTTTGGTCATTGAGCCGTAAATACCAGATAAGGATTTTCAAGATTTAATGATCCTTGCATTTGGACAACACTGGGAAAGCACTGGGAGTCTAGCAAAAGAGGACAGAGAGAAAAAAGTTGATATCTTATGATTAGAGTCAACAGAGAAGATGCAAAAGTGAATAAACAGGATATAGACTCATATGAAGAGTCTTTTGGTTCACTTTCTGCACAAATACTCTCAAAAATGAGTGCATTTTTGTTGCAATTGTATGCAAACTATTTCGGAAGAGATTGTGTTTCATATGGTTTTACAAATTGTTTCATTAGTTGTCTCTCTTTAGCTCTAATTAATACTCAAACGACAAATAATAAATGAATTTTCAAAATATTATTAATGTTTTTGGCTTTAAGTCTAGAATTCATTCAATATTTCAATATTTATGACAACTTTATAAACAATTCCTTAACTATTGTATAGGTTTTACTCAAAAATAAATCTCAAAATATTGGTCAATGGGTTTAATCTTTACTTAAATCCTTTGAGCAAACAGTTCTTGGTCTTTAAAAAATCAACAATTTTAAAGATGTTTTGATGATATGAATCCAAATCTTTATAAATCATGAATTGATTGAACAAAAATCATAATTATTTTTATAAAATAATTTCAAATCAATTAAAGAATATTTTTAATGAACACTATTTTAATGACAAATAATTAATACATTTATTGATTTTGTAAAATATTTGAAATCAATTTGAAGTCTTAATTGATATTCAAATTACGATATATTTATAAAAATTGAAAATTTTATAAATAATTGTGATTTTGATTCACATTTATATTCATTTCAATCACTTTATATGTAATTACAGTTAACTTATCCCCACTTCTCAACTAACTTTCAAATCGCATAACAAATGAAAAATAACTTTTAATATTTGAGTCCATTCCTAAAGAATGCCCTTTTCTTGCGTTTACTGGACAGACACTTCCCCCACCACGACCTCCGAGTGCAGACCTTCTCTGTGCGAAATAAAAAGCATTTGGTCTGAACCACATTGAAGAAGAGTTTGCCCATCAAATTGGCGGCACCGGTATTCGCCACTTTGAGACAGGAACGGAACCTAAACCCCAGAATACAATCAAATTAATCGCTAAAAACAAATTCAATTCAATAATTAGTAAATCAACTCTTGTTTTGACAAAACATTAGATATAATACTAATAAATATTTTTTTTTTGTCTTTATTACTAAAGATTTAATCAATTATTGGGAAAAAACAATATTTAGCTGAAAGTGAATGACAAACACAGAGATAATAACAGAGAGTAAATGACTGACAGTAAGACCCGATGAATGTCCGCAAACAATGGATGGACTGATCGCTAACTTATTGCTTATCTATTTATATAATAATAAATTAGTTTTATATAAATTGAAGACAACTTTCTATTGTAGTCTTCAGTCAACTAATGCTTGTAATGAAAGGCAGAGAACAATGCATTAAACCATAAAAATAGGATAAGCGGACGGATTGATGGACACAAGCATCTGATAGAAGACAATAACATTAAGCCAGTTGTAAAGCAAAGATAATTGTTCCGCTCGGGTGGGTATGGCTGTCCAAACCACAATCAATAAGTGAAATACTGAGTCCTTTCAATATGGGATACAAGTATTGGATATACTCTGTATAGAGTGGGGAGAGAGAGAGAGAGAGAGAGAGAGAGAGAGAGAGAGAGAG
>JAQGAT010001029.1:0-18775 GCA_034687845.1 Pantelozetes paolii
AAACTATTATTATCATTATATTTACATATTTCTTAATAAATAGGGTTATCCTTGTCTTTGGCAAAATTTTCAAATTTCAGATTTCTTCCTATCATTAGTCGTCAGTCAAGCAGAACATCGATTGAGAAATAAATGAACATTTAATGTGAAAAAGGGTTTGAAATACAAAACAATTTATGCATTCATTGAAGCGATTAATAAAATACTAATATTTTTCATTGAATTCCGACAACAATTAAAAGTCAAGAAACAAATGATTTGAAAATTTTATTAATAAAACAAATGAATAATAAATACATTAAAAATTGATAATAAAATTCATTTAATATTTGATTAAAATCCAGAAAAATATACTGTTTTTCAAAGTAAAGGTGAAAATAATGATCACAGAAGTGATTGATTGCACGACTCTTTCAATACAACAAACAATACATTAATTGTATTTATAAATCGTTTGTCCAAAAGGGGGTAAAAACTGAATTAAACTTTTCGTTTGAAAATTGATTTTTAGTTAAAAAGTGTAAATAAAGTTATGTTTCGTCGGAAGAGAAGTGAACTTCTCTGTCGTCCCGATGTTTAAAACCATTAAACAATGCATTTTATGGCACAAAGAGTTTAAACGCAAAAATATATTTAAATTATTGTAAATAAAACTCATTTTAAGAAATATATCATAAATTGTGTTCACTTTTGCTCACAATCTATGAGTTTTGACAATTACTGGGGCTGTCTATACGTCTCAACCTCTAAACGCGTTTTATTAAACGCTTCTGTCTTTAAAAAGTCAACTGTTTTATAGACTGTAGACGCGGATGAAAGGGACGGTTGGTTTTGACTACTGTTTGTCGATAACTCTTTGTTTGAAAGCGTAGAACCACTTCTTTGATGGTTGTGTTCATTGGGTGTCCGCGGACTCTGAGAGTTGGTATCGGAATCGAGATCTAAATCTAAATATTGTATTTCACAGCCTTCGAAGTGCCGGCGCGGCGGCGGAGGTACCGATCCCTTAGACTATTGACAAACAAATAATTACTTTTTCAAAAATCATTATTAAACTGAACGCACATTTAGTTCATCATTCTGTGAGTTGCGTCGACTACCGGTGCCGTTAAGACTTAGATCGTCTTCAGATGTCGAGGGCTCGCGATTGTGATTGTGTTGAACGACTCGGGAGGGTATGCGAGGAGGCGTCCCATTGATTGTCACATGTGTTTGACCTGAAGTTCTGTTCAATGAATGAAATAATTGTTTTCAAAACAAATCCCAAAAAATAAACCAAACGTTTGACTCAAACCTCGGTTTTCTGAAACTCCTTTTTGTGGGCGCACTATGAATGCGTGTCAGAGCCGGCGGTGGCTGTAATTGAATCGTTTCCTTCTTCATTGTAGGGGAAGGTAGGGCTGTATTACTTGCATCACTGTCTGACCCTTTCCTCCGGGGCTTTAGGTCTCTATTAACAGCGGGCGGACCGACACTAAGACTGTTAGGAAGGGAACTGGAGATTTGGGAATTCATATACGACGCAGAGTTGGGCGTCAAAGGACTTCTGTCCGATTGATTCAAATCAGTGTTTGGAAAGACATTGCAATTGTCGTCAACAGATGACTGAAGGGTTGGGCGATATTCATAGTTAAATACCGTTTCTTTATTGACGAAATAACCCGCCGGTGCGTTAGTATACGAATGCTTTTTTGAGTTTGACCTTTGACTGGAACGGTCGAAAGCTATGGGAACGGTAGCATTAATTAGTGGCACATCTCTATCCGCACATTCATTCAACTGCGATGACTCAGAGCACGGGTTCATTCGTGGAAAGTCGTACAACTGATCGGGCGATTTGGGCGACGTATCACTTTGTGGACAGACAGAGGAGTTGAATGTCGGGGAACTGTCGTCATCTGACTTAAGGTTGTGCTCCACTGCAGTGATGGGAACGTCATATAATTGAGAGACATTTGGCAGAGAAGCACAGCTTTCGGACTTGGATTTAGACTTTCTAAGACTGGGAGGCTTTGGTGGGCGGGGAGGGGGTTGGAAGTGTGCGCTACCGTCTGTGCTTTGCCCTGAGTTACGATTCAAATCACTGGTCGGTGAGGAAGACCTTTGAGTATCAAAACCGGATTCGTTAACGCTTTGCTGTTTCGTCGATACGTCTACCGATGCGTTACAACTCCTGACCGAAGTCCGAGTTGCGTCATAGTTAAAGGCCAGACCTTCGGGTGAATCGCGCGGATATGTACTCCAATTGACTTTTGGAGGGTTTGGTATTTTAGAGTCCATTGAGTTTCGCACAACTCGTGAGTTATTGTTTATATTTGACACACTTTTGGGTACTTTCGGCACAGAATCTAAAAGATTGTCATTTCCTTTGATGTTATCGTTTGAGTCCTTCTTAGGGTTAAGGGTTCGGGGGATGTCATAGCACTCGTCAGAAATGGCTCGACTGAGCTTTGATGGCAATTGAGGCACACTATCGATGTCAGTCAGACTACCGTTTATTAATGGCCGTCCGGTATGACACTCACTGATTGGTATGTAAGGACCCGACGGCCCTTCGATTGTGGTCACAGACCGAGTATTTGACGAATCGTTTGAAACATTTTTACAATTATTTTTCAAATTATTCATTGTTTCCGAGTTTTTGCTACTTTTTGTTAAAGTCATTGTCGAAGCGGTTGTGCTAACAGTCGGTGCTGTCGTTATTGTCGTCGCACTCGATGTCAAAGTATTCGTTGAAATATTATTATTATTAGACCCAGAGTTCTCTTGACTGGGTTGGGGTGAATACCTATCGTCCTGTCCGTCCTCGACGTGTATTTTGAGGCCACACACAGAACATATACATTCAACCCATTTATTCATTTCACTCTCACTATTGGCCACTAAATAAAAGGTTCGTTTAGAGGTTCGGACGTCAAACATGTGCTGAAAGTTCTCTTTCCTACTCTCGAGTTGTAGACCAGCGTCGACCTAACGGTGCAAACAAACAATTGACATAAGAAGACAAAGAGTGGCAAAGGATTGCATACCTGTTCGCATTGGTCTAAGTCTATAATTCCCTTCAATTTTCGTTTAGTAGAGTCTGCATAGTATTCCAGTACATACTGGCCAGGGATATGACCCGACAGTCTTAGCACAAACCAACGGCGACGCCATTTCTGAGTGATTCACATAAAAAGAGGAACAGAAGATAAATACTGTGTAAATGTTGAGTAAAACCAAGAAATAGACGATTAGTTCATATAATTAGACAACAGTTTAATTCGGGTTCAGTTTATGCTCAGTTCATAACAGTATATGTTTTTATGATAATCACTAATACCTGTCCCAAAGCTATGCAATAATTCGCATTAAAGACCAGTTTTGGAGTATATGTTGGCCTGAATTACAACTCTTATGACAGACTTATAGTTAAACTTTTGTTCAATCGGTTGACTCTTAAGCCTAACATCACTTATATTACAGGTGTTATAATGTATAACATTCTCGTCATAACTCCAGAGCTCACAAAATCAGTTGAAAATAATTATACAATCCTTTAGTCTAAAGATTATTATTATTTAATTGCAATTAATAACGAGTTTTGTTGAAAACCATTAATGAATTCAATAGTGAATGACTCAGTCGTACAGACATTGAGCCATAATGTGATAAAAGTAATGAATAAAAAGGTATAAAAAAGGTTTTCATTATTTCATACTTTAATTGAAATACAAAATGAGATAAAAATTTATCAAAAGTAATGTGTTTTGGAAATAATAGTCACAAATAGTTAAACATTTATTGAAAACTACATTAAAAGTCAAAAGTTTTGTAAATAAAATAAATTATTGTTTTAATAATGGATTAAAATATAAATTGAATTTTTGGGTGGCTTTCAGTTGTGCTTAGAGTATGTGCTGGTAATGTGGGTGTAATTTGAGTGTAGATATAGAGCTAACTGTTCTCTAAACCGATAAATAACTCAAGAAATGAATAACAATTTCATTATTAGTTTTTGTCGATCAGTACTGGCTATCAGTTCCCGGAATTTGGACGCAAAGAGTCATTGATTGCAATCCAATACCAATTTTTATAACTTTCTTATCAGTTGTTATTCAAAATCAATGTTAAGTTAATTGCAATACAAGTGAAGAGAGTTTTGGATAAAATCATTAAAACACAGAAATCATATGAAAGACAGGAAAAGGGGATAAAATTTGTTCACTTATTAATTGTTTTTATATAAACACATAAACCATTCCTACAATCGTTTGGTTCCCGAAAAACATTAATTAAAAGTGAGAAATAAACGCTTCGACTGTTCCTACTGTTCCTCAACCGCTATAACAATCGACTGAACAGACCTTCAATTCAATGCAGTTTTTGTTTGAATGAAAACTCAATGCAATTGTTATTTCATTAAACAAATTCAAAAACACATTAATTATTAACAGTTTTTCATAAAAATTGGTTTAAAAACTAATTCAATAAAAACTTGAATTGAAATAAACGACAAATTAATACTTGTGTCGGACTTTCCCACAAGTATTAAGACTTCAATTCAAGGCCGAGGACTCAATCTGTAACCAATTCATGACATTTTGTAACACAACTGTTGTCTCAGTAATAAAATTAAAGTCATTTCAATCACTAATTATTTTTAATTTAAATAAATTCCTGAAAAACAAAAACAACAAAAAATATTTTAAATGCGTTTTGAGTTTCAAATGAATTACGAAAACAACAAAATCTGATTGAAATCAATGCAAAAGTCATTCAATAAGTGATTGAAAATGATTTCAAAATAATCTCATTATTCGTCGATTTAATTGTCATTTCATTAATTGATTGCAAATTATGAGTAAAAGTGAAAAAATATATTTCAATTCATATGAATATTGTATTGAAGTTGAGGTCAAAGACATGGATTCAATACAAATACAACTGATTTGTTGAGTAATGCTATGATAGCTATAAAACTGTTATTATTTACTGTAAAAGCAATTAATAGACAATTAATACAAAAGTAATGACAAAAGACATACAGTTTTCCAGATCTTCTCCGGCGGGGACTTAGTTAGCCATCCCTCACATACGATGCCATTTGAATGGTGTGAAGAGTTTTGATGAATATTATTGTTGTTTATCGAGGAATGGGTTGAATGGTGTGAATGGTTTGAATCCATTGACAGATAATGTCTTTCAATACTATTTTCGGCTATATTTTCATTCCTGTCATCAAAAGAGACAAACAATTAATAAAAACATTTAAAAATACAATAAATTGTGAAATAAATTGAAATTTTGAAACAATTTGTTAACAAAACAACAAAAGTATTGAAAACTATTACCACTTATTCAACGATTCATTAAAACATCAAAACATTATTTGAAAAACATTACTATTATTTGAAAATATATTGAAAACTCTTAACAAATGAAAGAAATGTTGAATCAATTGATTGTGAGCTCAAGTGATGAGACAGTGATCAGTGATCTTCAGTAAGAGTGGTATTAATGGTCTGTTTCAACCATTTTTGCCATTTTTGAGGCTTTAATACACATTTGAATTCACTCTTCAATTGAGACTTCAATGCATTTTCATATCAATTCAATGTAAATAACGAGAAGTCTATCACTTGTTGTGAGCTTTCCTTCAAAGCACCCAAACCTCCAAACCTCCCAAACCTCTGTCTCAGTGTCTGCTCTCACCTCTCAATAGACTCTTCCGATTGCATACTCAAGTGATGTGCTGTAAATCACATGCAATTAAATGATTGGCCAAACAGTGAGTGTAAACAGAGATTAAATGTCTAAACAAAGTGTTTGATAACAAAACTGATGACAAAATCAATTGATTTTAACATCAATTCAATCGTCAATTGATTTTGTCATCACTTCTTGGGTTTGAGTTTTAACTGAGTTTACACTCAATTCACTGAAAGCTCTGTTCAATAGATATATTCATTGAATGAATGAATTGATTATTGAATTGAAAATACATTTAAAGTTCAAAACATTACTGAAGTTTGCAATCAATTGAAAGTCTAATCAAAGCTTAATATGACTTACATTTCAATCAATGAATTGATTTAACACTTATTTAAACCAAATATAACTGAATTTAATGTCAAAAAATGATTACATATTTGTTGTGTAAAAAACTTAAGACTTTTTGACTGAGATTTTGCGCAAAAGTGTGGAAACATTGATAACATTTAGTAATAATAATAATAATTGAGATTTGAATTGATTTTTGAAATATGTTTTCATTTGAACTCAATTTTAAACACAATTTTTAAATTGCATTCAATTTTGAGCTTTCATTGCAATTATGATGAAAACAATTGACACTAAAATTGATGTCTTTTTTTGAGACAATATTTTTTGTTTTGATTTATTGATTGAATCTTTTGTTTTGTTTTGTGTTTTTGACTGAAAAAGCGGTAAACTGTTAATCAAATTGTGTTTTAATGTTAACTCAATTAACAATCAATTAGTTATCACTTAATCTGATATTAATCTCAATCAAGAGATTAAGACATTTGTGATAACAATGTCTTGATATCAGTGGACACTAACACTATTGGCGTTTGGGTTGGATTGGGATCTGATATGAGATAATGGGTTCAAATGCATCAGTACTTCAATGGCGGTGTAAAACCTGTACCTATTTTCTGAATCCGACGGAGCGGTCGACCTGTTCTTCGTGTGGCAGCAGAAGAGTTTGCGAAGCCGTCGATATCTTCCAACCCATGTCCGCCCAGGGCTTACCGCAAGCGAACGGTGCGAACCAAGAGTGTGTCGCTCAGACATCGACTGACTCTTCCGATAGACTATTGGCTGACAATTGTCTTCAGTTTGATGACAATCACTACTCGATGACTGAAGAGGAAGATCAGGAGCGGAGACACAACACCACAAACCCGTAATTATTGTCATTTGTATTGACTTTAACTTCAATTCAAGACATTTAATGAAAATATTTCTCACATTTGAGTTCAGAAATAGTTTTCAAATGATTTAAATGTTTGTCAAAAAAATAATAACTTTTTTGCTCTACTTTTGCAAACATTTAATCATTTTTTCAAATATTTTAATTACTTTTACATTAATTTCGTGAAAACTATAACTACTGTTACTCTTAGACCGGAAACACAACTGATATTAAGTTTTTGTGTTATTTATTAATCATTACTTAAATGAGTCATTAAATGGTATTTTAATAAACAATTGATAAATACATTGAATTGTATTGAAAATACTGAAAAAGTTGTCATATCTTAGTAACACTTAATCTATAAAACATTAAAAGTATTTCACTTTCAGTTTGTTTTTACAGTATTTGTTGGACTGGTGTATGAAATATGATATGAAATAACACTTTTCAAAGGCTCTCTAATTGTGGTTAAATTGTCGTCAAAACAGTTAATCAGATAATAATAATACAGATGTTGTGCAGTATTGGCTGTGATTTCAAACTCATGTGAAATGCAATTATTTGTTTCATTTTTGCACACAATTTGTGAATAGATTTCAATATTTTTGACACTTTTATCGATAATATCTCTGACTTTGACTTAATTTATCATTAATTCAATAAAACAGCGTTTGATTTGAATTTTAATGCCATTTATAAGCCATTAATTGATCGCATGATTCAAATCAAATAATTTCAATACTCTTTGCTTTACTTTATGTCATGTTTTAGTAATTTTATTCAAACAAATGCCAAATAAGTCTATAATAACAGGAATTCAACTCATTATTCAATACATTGTTTTGCATTCATGTCTTCAATAACATTGAGATTCTGGATATTATTTGTGTTTGAATTTGAACTCAAAGTTCTTTGAATTGTATTTATAGTCAAGACTTATGACCTAATAATAGATTCAAAGCTGTATTTGATCTCTGAATTGATTTTTTCTGTCAAATCATTATTTCCTTTGAATTGCATATCAAATGAATTGATTTCAAAACTCAGTCTTTATTTCATATCAATAGACAAATGCTTAACAAAACAATTGAATTAATATTTAATTAATTGTCAAACACTAGTCAAACATTGAGTGCATTCACCCATAAAATAGCTATTTTTTAATAGTTTATTGAATTTCCACAAAAGTCATGCAAAAAATAAGAGAAAATATGATTACAAGTGAAAAGCAAACAATAAATTGATTTACATTTATGTTATAATAATATACATATCGGTTGCCAAGAGAGACATGTCTTTGATATTGATTTGTTTTATTCATAATTCAATATCCATAGGAATGGGAGTCAATCGGATGACAACCTATCGGTTCAGCACAGGTCGACCATTGGTTCCAAAGACAGTGAAGTACCTGAAGTGCAAACCGATTGTATGATTAGTGAAACGAAACACTTTGACGGTTACCTGAAGACTGCGCCGTCGTTTGTCAGTAGTATTGATATCAACCAAAGGAAAGACAATTCAATTAACTTTTTGGACAAAACGTTTGTCAAATGCATTGGAAAGAAGAACCAGAAGTGGTTGTGTCGCACCTGTGGTCTCAGAAACATATCCACCTGTTCTCAATGTGTTCATTGCCATCAAAACCAAACTAAATCACAAATTGTTAGTCAATTAAGTACTGAATCTCAGAAATCACTGCCAACTGAGGAGCACCGGTGGAAGTGTCATAACTGCCAGTTCTCTAGTAATGTGCAAAATAGGTTTCAATGTATTGTTTGCAACGCTTTAAGGCTTGAAATCGATTTGTTTAATAAAAATGATTCAAAACTAGTAATCAATTCAAACATTACTTCAATTATATCTCCCATTCATTTCACTTACTCTTCAATTAACCAAAAGTATTGTGACTCCAGTGCTCACAAGTGGTCGTGTCTTAAGTGCCACTTCTCTAACATTCCTTCGTCAACCACTTGTATTGTATGTGAAAACTCTCGTCAATTCATACCATTGTTTGATAAAAAGTCTAATCCATTGCCACTTAAGAACGGAATTAACATAAGAGAAGCGAAATTCAAGGAACGGCTTAAAAGACACGGCTCTGAGGGGTCTTCTAATGGGGAACAGAGCGAGTCATCCATTACTGAGACACTAATCCAACAACAATTAGTCCATAATAGCAGTCGACCTCCGGTTCAGGTGAAGAGAAGCACTTCCTTTAGTGAAGTCTCTTATGCTTTAATAGGCGTTCAGAAGAATAAAGTCTTAAAACAATCTCAATGTTTGCAAAAAGAGAGTTCTGTCACCAGTTCTGGCACCGACTCCACAGACTCACCCACACATCCGGCCAGTAGTTCCACAACAATGACCGATGAAAACATTATAGATCTCACACAAGACGATGATATGACTGACACTACTCACTGGTCATGTGCTCACTGTTCTTACGGCGACAACACTTTCGAGTCAATGGTGTGTCTGTTGTGCGACAGAAGACGTATTGAAAACAATATAAACGGAAACCCATTGAGTGCTCAAAGACTGGAATCAATTGTTTTGAACAACAATTTAATTAACAATAATTTAAACAAAACTCAAAACCGAAGCAATAATTCGGAGCAAAGAATCTCAAACCCAATGAACGGCTGGACATGTATTAAGTGTACACTAATTAACTCCTTGGCCGACAACTACTGTACCGCTTGTGGCGGATCTAAACTCAACAGCACTACTGATAAAAATTTTGTTACACTTAAGCCCAACGAGAGTTGGGTTTGCAGTCGTTGTACGCTTAGGAATGCCATCGATTTGTCCAACTGTTCCGCTTGTAATACAAAACGACATGAACTGAGGAACGGCTCGATAGCTATCATTGAGAACAATAGTGATGACGATATACTGGTTGTGAGGCCGACCACTTCGGCGGCCACTCGTATCCAAAGACGAGATCTGACCCGAAATAAGTCTCAGTGGGAGTGCAGTGCCTGTACTTTCCTTAACCCCAGCACTCAATACAGTTGTGAAATATGCCAACAGTCCAGAAGTGTTCTCACATTACGACCCGATTCCGCACATCTCAACACATCGAGTACTGCCTCCCGGTGTGACTCAAACACCAGCACTCTATGTCATGGAGAGAGTGAACTCATGGAGACTCTGCGCCGGATTGAGGAAAAGGAGGCCCGAAGTCGTTGGGAACATATCGTTAAGTTCTGTCGCAACACTAAAATCAATTTCATTGACGACTCGTTCCCTCCGATCCCTAAATCTCTTTACTATAACTCAGAAGAGTTGGCAAACAATCATAACGTCAAGCAATGGCTTAGACCTCAAGACATCAAAAGTGACGCCAATTCGAGCGTCAAATGGGCTGTCTTTCGGACACCTATGCCTTCAGACATATCACAGGGTGTTCTCGGGAACTGTTGGTTTCTATCAGCGCTGGCAGTGTTGGCAGAGAGGCCTGAATTAGTGAAGAGAGTTATGGTTACCCGGGATATATGTCTGGAGGGCGCATATCAGGTCCGACTGTGCAAAGACGGCAAATGGACGACCGTTTTAGTGGACGACTTACTCCCATGTGATTCGAGGGGACATCTGGTCTACAGTCAGGCCAAACGAAAACAACTTTGGGTACCATTAATAGAGAAAGCGTTGGCAAAACTGCATGGGTGTTATGAAGCACTCGTATCCGGCAGAGCTATTGAAGGTCTTTCCACACTTACCGGTGCCCCGTGTGAGTCAATACCACTCCAATGCCCGACATTTACACAAAATGACGAAAGAATAGACGAAGACTTGATTTGGGCTCAACTGCTGAGCTCTCGGACGGCAGGCTTTTTAATGGGTGCCTCGTGTGGGGGCGGGAATATGCAGGTGAATGACAGTGAATACCATTTCGTTGGCCTCAGACCACGTCATGCCTACTCAGTACTCGACGTTCAGGACATTGAAGGCATTCGTTTGGTTCGGTTGCGTAACCCTTGGGGTCACTACTCATGGAAAGGTGATTGGTCTGACTCCTCACCCCTTTGGACGCAATCACTTCGGGAACAACTCATACCTCACGGCGCAGACGAAGGGGTGTTTTGGATGTCATTCAATGATGTCCTCAAATATTTTGATTGCATAGACATATGTAAAGTGAGATCCGATTGGAATGAGATTAGACTTCAGGGGGTTTTGCCCTCAAATGCTTTCGACACCGAAAACCTGGCGATCGTTGTGTTCACTGTTGTTGAGGCCACGGAACTGGAGTTCAGTCTCTTTCAAGAGGGACAGAGAAGTGCTGAGCGCTCGCAGAGAAGTCAACTCGACTTATGTGTAGTTATATTCCGGGCCTCTAATCCCTCCAATGGAGACGTTGGACGTCTAGTCAAACATAGCAAACGACAGGTCAGGGGTTTCGTCGGTTGTCACGTGATGTTCGAACCGGGAGTTTATGTAATAATCTGTTTGGCATTCAATCACTGGCAGACCAGTCAGTAGTCAACTAATCCTTGGGTTTAATTATAAACTAATGATTGTCTGAACCATAGGTTTCGATAGCCTTGAACTCTATCCTAAGTTTCTGTTAGCGATGCACAGCTCGAAGCGTCTGTTGGTTGAGACGGTGTCGCCCCCGGCCTTCATATTAGCCGACGCTATCATCAATTTAACCCTTTCTAAGGGTCAACGACATGAGGTTTGAGTCGATTTGCCTCTCATTTAAAGTATTAAATGATTTCAATAATTATTTCTTTAGGGCCGGGAAGGTATGACAGCTTATTATCTGACCAAAGGGTGGGCGGGTTTAGTAGTCGTTGTAGAAAATAGATTTCCGGACCGTTGTATACAAGTTATCTGTGATTGTAGTGAAAGTGCAAACGTTGTGTCGACCAGAGGTATACTCAGGACTGTTGACAACATCCCTCCTCTGCACAGGTATGCAATCCAATCGATTCAGACATAAACTGATTGTTGTTTTATTTGAAGACAAGTCATAATAGTGTTGACCCAACTTGAAGGGAGCGGTGGGTTCTCTATATCTCACCGATTGACACATCGGGTGTCGTATACCAGTGGTCTCCACGACTGGGGACCGATCGGAACCAATCATTTGCCTACTATTGACCGCAAAGTGTTTGGTCTTCACTCTCCCCGGCCTTTATAGACCTCTACTTACACTTCATTTGAATGAATATTTTATAATAATTTGTAAAATGATTTCACTTTTTGTTAATTTTAAACATTTTTTCAATTAATAAATGAATTTAAAAACTCTTTACAAAACTTTTCATTCAATAATATACTTAACGATTGAAAACATATCCCAAACATTGAAATGACTTTCAATTGTTGACAACAATTACTAAAATTAAGTTTTCGCACAAAATATTGAAAAATAAGTTGAAATTCAATTCAAAAAAGTTTTCATTTGTTTCATATCTTCAAAAGTATTTTACTTAACATTAGATTTGAAATGATTTACAAATTAAATGTATTTTTATTACTATTTCTCATAACTCTGTTTGAATTGTCGTTTCAAACGAAGGCAACCGAAGGAACGGATGATAAGAGTAGAGTAAGAGATGTGTTGACCACAACATTGTATATATTGTCAGGAATTGTGGTTTTTTTGGTTTTTATATTAGTTATTCTTTGTCTATATTTTTGTAAACGAAACAAATCTAAAATTCTTAAGAAACAAAAGAAGATCCGAAGAAATGGCAAAAGAAAGTCATCTTCAAAGACGAGTGAGACTCAGAAGGAGAGTAAAAGACCTCAAACTTCAGAATCTAATGAACAGAAAGAGTCTGAAGTCAGGGATAAACAGTTGGAAAGCAGACAAAGAATATACGGTTTATATCAATCATACTTTGATTACAATAAGGGATCAGAAAATGATAAAACTAGTGATGAATTCAATAATCAAAGACAAGAACAAAGTCCTAAACCAAAGACAAGAAAGACTAAAAGAAATGCTAAAAAAGTGTCAAAACGTAAGACTAAAAAACAAAACTCTTTTAATGACATCAAAGAAGAAAATAAAGAAATTAATGAAAGTTTAAAAAGTAATGAAAAAGTGATTAAAAGGGGTAAAAAAGTTAATAAAATGAAATCAACTGAAAGTGATGTCAACTATAGTGATGTTGACTCCAAAGTGAAGCACATTATGACTCAAATGAATAAAAAATAATTTAAATTTTTTAATTGAATTACAAAATAAATAAATCTTTTCAACAGTTTTAATGTTAACTATTGTTCAAAACATTAGCGACAGTTAACAATCAATTGACACAACTCTAGCGACTAGTCTAGACTCTAGAGCATGCAGTGTATAGTCTGGCAGTTCTGCTGACCTGTCCGGCCAGTGCTCTGTCCTATCGGTCTGATTGACTTCCATTGAAGATATATTATAAAACTGTTTTAGTCCTTAAATACAAATATAATTTATATTTGGACTAAATTTTAATTATAATTAAGTTATTGTTGAAAAAGTGATAAATATTTTCATCAAAGGTTTTAATTAATATTATATTTTGTGCATAAGTTTTGTTGGGTTGTGCATAAAATCAGTTTTTTGGTAAATGACTAATAGTTTTGTTCATAAACTCTGAATATTTCTCACATTACCTTGGTCATAATAAGACACCCTCTTCCGTTTGCATCTCTAATAAATCCCTTTTAATATTAATATCTGTTTAAGATGTCTTTGGTTAGATTCTCAACAGTAATCAGTTATACGAAGATCTCAATGACGTATCTGTAGTCTAGACTCTGGATCATCCAATCAGTGACACTCCCTTTCCATCCTTTCCTACGAAAATATTTCACATAACTTTTTTTATGTACTGTTACAGTATTAATATTTGACTCAGGCACGAACAAGTATTTTGTTAATGCGTATATAATACTAAGTGGCTTAAATGTGATTGCTTCAATTATGCCTGATGGTATTCTAGTACGATGTACCCGATGCCGCAAACGGCGTATGTTTTCATAGAGGGGTTTCAATTGATTTTCTTTACCCGTAAATGTAATTCCTGGCACTCTATGTGCCCACAAATGAAAGTCCCATTCCTGTGCTGAACCCCAAATGAAAATCACAGCAAAGCGTATGAGTCTATGAGATATGCTTTGGATTTGTTATTATAAAACATCAAATGTTATCAAAATATAAGTCAATTAATAATTGAGACTAAAAAGTGTTGAAAATTCAATGAAATAATGAGTTTTAATGAAAACAAGTGCTTTTCATTTGGGGTTCAGCACAGGGAATGCATTTTCATTTGCGGCCACAGTGTCTGGATTTGCGGTTAAGAAAATCAAAGGAAAACATTTGTAATACAATTGAAAACATTTATTTATATTACAAATTGTTTTATTATACGATTAAATAGATTTGAGTTGGGTCAATTGCACTGTATCTAAAGTATGTGTTCTCATTGCCTATTGTGGGCACAGCCAAGAATTGTGTTGAATTTGTGATAGCAGTATGCGATGAAGAGGATGAGGAGGCTTTAGAAAAGTTCATTTCCACGGCTGCAGGCCTTGTTGGAGACATTTTCACCTTTGGCACATTTTCAACAGCCGGTACATTTCAATTCATGTATAATTTTAATTTATACTGGTATTTTTATAATTTAGGCAAAACAATGATCAAATCCGGTAATACTGTTGTCAAAGGAACGGTAAAAAAAGCCACTAAAGAAGTCGCACAAAAAGTAGTGAAAGAGTCGGTCAAAGAGGTGGCAAAGGCTGCGACAAAAGAAGTTTCCAAAAACACTGCAAAAGTTGTCGCAAAAAAAAGCGCGAAAGCATTGACACAAAAAGCGGTTTCTGTGGCCGCGAAACGAGTGGCAAAAGAAACGGCTATTGAAACCACAAAAATGACGGTAAAATCTGTGGCCAAAACGGCGGCACAAAAAGCCGCTAAAGAATCGATGGAATTCGCTCTGGAGTTGGCCACTAAGGAAGCGGTTAAGAAAGTGGCCAAAGAGGCAGCTGTTAAAGGGACTGAAGAAGGGGTTAAATATGCGGTCAGGTTAGGGGCGAAAACAGCTACTAAACAGATGGGAAAAGAAGCGGCGAAGCAAATGGTATCAACAGCTACTAAGAGGGGAATAAAAGCAGCAAGTACATCTGCTGCCAAACATGCTTATAAAATTGCAGCTAAAGATGCAACAAAGGAAGTGGCCAAGGCTGTATTTAAAGAAAGCGGGAAAGTGATTGTTAAAGAAGTTGCTGAACGCACTGGGATTAAAGCCACGGCTAAGGTCTGTCTGACCAAATGCTTCTCAGAGCCTCCTCAACCACCTGACACTCATAACTCAATGCCAGTTTTGGGTTAATCTATTGATTGCTATTTTGTCCCTTTAATGGTAACTTCTCTTTATTTAATTATCCCCTGAATTAATACCCCCTTTACTTCAAATCGAAATTTCTTTTTATATAAAAACAATGTTTTTATTACCGAAAATATAATTGAAATAACAATTGAAAACATATTTTCAATGAAAGACTAAAAACGTTTACATTTTTTTAACAAACGATTCTTTAAATCGATTTGTTTTTCATTGAAAGACCTCTTCTTTTTGGACTTAAGTTTGTGTTTAATCATAAGAAATGATTTATTTCTTTGAATTTCTTTCGTGTTTTTACTCGAAAAAGGGTTTGTTTTACCCTTTCTTTGACCAAACTTTGGTCTGTCTTCACGACCGGAACGGATGGTCTCTAAACGCGAATCTTTGTCTGATTTGCGTTTTTTATAAATCCTTTCAATTGAAGCCAAAGAAACGATTTCTTTGTTATTCAAAACTTCACTAATATTTTCCGTTTCATTGGTTTTGGAGTTTTTATTGAATTTTCGTGGTTTGGCTGAAGATATCTGTTTTGATATCTGAATTGATTTCACTCTTCGGAACTCCTCCTGAGTTAGAATACGTGACGACGATATCAGAGCCGCCTTTCCTTTGGGGTCTTCTATTTTATTGCTCTCATTATCATTGGTGTCATCGATATCTTCGCCTTCAGAATGGCTGACATCAACCCAACCCTCACTGTCTTCACTCAACTCTTCATCGCTTGCATCGACATAACCGTCGTCTTCATCGTCGGTATCAACCGTTTGATTGAGTACTTCCGTGCCATCAATAAAATCATTAGAAACCAGTTCTCCGTATTGTTTAGCCCTGAGCTCAGTGTTAGCTTCAGTAGGCTTTGCTCTGTCTTTCTTCTTAAGCAGATGTGGATTCTTGACTCTAAACAACTGAATCAATGACTTGGAAGCCATCGAAACGTTTTTATCTCTATATGTCTTATATTCCGCCAAATCTTGGAGTAAGTCCTCAGTCATAACGAGAGGACAACGCGCGCAGAGCTCACGGATTGAGTTGAGGCCAACGGCCATCACTTCACTGGAGTTACGTTCGGTCACAAAGTTATTGGCGATTAAGCGAAGTATAGGTTCGATGACATCGGGCGGCACCAACTCATGAGCCGCTTGTGCCGTGTATTGCAATATTTTGGTCACTTCTCGTTGATGTGGATTCAAATAGCGTTGAATATATGGATAGAAATTCAAAAGAATGAGTTCATGAATGCCAACCAAACGGGAGATCAGATTCAAAACCATTAGTTTTACTTCAAATCTCTCGTTAAATGCTTCCAAAGATTTGAACAATTTTTCGGCCATTGATTGCGGATCATGGATGAGATGTATGGCCGAGAAGTTGAATGAAACCACTTTCGCACCCTTTTTATGCTTTTTCAACACCTTTTTAGTCCTTTCCAGCAATTTCTTACGCTTTTTAGTCTTTTTATTAACTCTATTAGCCATCACTACCTCCACAGCAGACGGTATGTTGTCTTCATCTGAATCGCTGTCATCGGAATCTTCATTGACATCGTCGTCCTTTCCTAAGAAGAATGTCAGTGCCGTCACTAATATCTGTGAAAAACAAGAGACAAATCAATGAGAATATAGTGGAAAGCAATGAAGGATTGGATCAAACTTTGGTGATCTTCGAGAAGCAGGCGTTTGCGATCACATTAACAGTTTTGGTGTCTTTCCAGACATTCTTGTTATACAACTCAACCATTATTTCCAACGATATCTTTGCCGCCATTTTATTGCTGTCTCTAAGCATTGAAAACATGAAGTTTTGTAAAACCTTTTGTCAAATGAAATGAGATTTCAATTAATTATTAATCAATTAATGAATGATTTGTTTCAATACTAAACTGTATTTAGTTTTGAGTTATTGTGCTTTGAGTTCACATTTTTAATGTCAGAAATGATATATGTTTTGAGAAATTGTCTCAAATTTTTGTCACGACATGAAAGCAACTCAAAAAACAAAGACAACAAATCAGTTGCACTCAAAAGGCTTTTGTTTCGCAACAGTATTAGGGCTCGACATAAGGTCTGAAAGGGAAAGGTATGTCATTAGGCTTTGGCCAACAACTGATTAACGCTTTCATACCATCCGGACCTCAGGGTTGAGGTTATTTGAGAAGAGTTTCAATGTATTCATCAATTCATTGCCGAAATCAGTCAACTCTTCGGGAAAGCAATGACTGACCGCTGATATAAACATAACTAAGTCTTGAAAACTCTTGTCATTTGAAGACGGGTTAAATTGAAACACTTGAAGCAGTGCTTTGTAGTGACTGTACTGTTGACTAAACTGTTGGACAATTAAGACATTAATTATTCAATTGAAGTGATCTTCAGATCAGATGTGAGACAAACCTCTTCTCGATAGCCATTGGGATCTCTTTTAATACAGTTCTGAAGTTGTGGTAAATTTGTCGGCAATTTATTGCTTATCCTTTTGTTAACCATTTTTTCAGATTTTATTGTAATTTAAATAAATTGTAATAAAAATAATGAAAATATTGTCTGAAATGTGAAAACATGTGAAACAATTGAGAGGTTCAATTCAAAAACGAGTTATCTCTGATGACGTAGTATTAACTCATAAGAGTATGCATTGCTATCATAACATGTGTTTTATAGCACTGTATTGAATGCAAACAAATAAAACAAAACCAAATTATAATTAATTATTAATTATTTGTAATTTATTTTAATTTATAGAAAACATATATTGATTTGATTTTTGACTAAAATTATATTCAATTAATTCATTATTTATGAAAAAAAACTTTAATATTTTTGTGTATATTTTGGGCCCTTTTATTACATACACGTGTTGAGAGATAACTCATTTTTGAATTTAACCTCTCATTTATTCAGTAATTGTTTTCAAAACATATAATATTTTAATTTGAATTGAGATTGCAAAGTATTGTATTTTCAAGAAAACTTAATACTCTGTAAATGCTAAATTTGATATATATTTGATAAGAATAACCTTTCTTAATTTACATAAATTATTAAGTTATATTTAGAAACATTTAAATCGTATTCATGAACTTCCTTTTAACTATAGTGATAACCAACAGTATTTAATATTATGCATTATTTTTAATTGTTAATAATTAAATTAAATATAAATATGAGATTGCTCAAATATTGATGATTAGATTTAGAGTTTGATGTAATTTTTAAAAATTAAAAAATGCTCTATATATGGATTTCTTAGTGTTTAATTGAGTATTATATGAAAATGAATATGCTTAATTATATTCAGGGACGAATTGACAATTTGACAGTGTCCAGTGAGTGCACAAATAACTTCAGTGAAACCAATAATATCATTATTTATTTTATTTTTTCAGATACCAAACCATTGATCACAAAATCAATAGATAAGAGAATTATTAATATTTTTTTAGATAATGAATACAAATATTGCAATACTTTTACAACAGTTAATAAATATTTCTGTCTCTAAGGGTTATAAT
>JAQGAT010001030.1:0-18737 GCA_034687845.1 Pantelozetes paolii
ATTTATTATGCAAATATTGCTAAAATTATTTTATTAATTGAATTTAACTTTTTAAATTGAACTAGATTCATTTTATGGTTTTAAAATAGTAAATATAAATCACAATTCAATTAGAATGATAAGTATTAAATCAAATTTAAAATCAATTATTTTATTAAAAAGTTATGTATTTGTTTGAATATTAATCACTATAGTGAAATATTTTAATTTTAAATCAATTCAAAATGTGTTAAATAATGTGCCTGACAAATGGTATAAAAATGAATTTGATAAAGGTTATAATTAAAAAGTTCCAGAGCATTTTGTAAATGAAAAGTCAATTGGTTTAATGGGATTGGTTTGAAAACTATGAATTTGCTCAGAAATTGAGAATAATTGGGTCACTCTATGATTAAGGTTCTATTATAAAAACCAATAAAAATCCATTATTTTTACCTAGGATATATACCCTGCAAATACACGAATAGAATTTAACATGATATAATTTATTAAAATTTTATCAATTGATTTGCTGAGTTATTTAACGATCTACAAAATATGTGAAAACAAATCTTCTAACTCAATCTTAACTAGTTGATTTATTGATTGAAATCACTTTTTGTATTATGATTACGACTGTATGTGTGATTTTAAATGATAGGCGATTTTCATTTCTCGTCTAAGTACTCGTTTAAAACACAAGTATCAATGTCATTTTACTTTTAATTCATTGATATTATTTACAACACTTCTCATGTTTGAAAACATAATGTTTACTTATTTATGATTAACAGGTTTGTGAACTGTTGTGTCAGTGGTGGTGCTATTACGAAGTGTTGGTTGGGAACTACTGTTGTGACTGGTAGTAGACGGGTTAACTGAATAATCAATTTTTCCTACCAATACATTTAAATAGAAAATATGACCACAAATAAATTGTTTTCCTTTTTCAGGGTCAAATATTAAAAATGATATATTAAGATATGATATATTAATGTTTTAAAATTTAATTTAAATTGATTTTTATATTGATTAATTCAGTGGTTACTGTGAATATTGCAATAAATGAGCATGCTAGATATGTAAAATATATTAATTTTAAATCCGACATTGATAATGATTTTGACTCTTGATCATCGTGATTGATATTAGAAGACCGCTTCAATTTATGATCAAGTTTAACAAAGTAATAGCTTTTCCAAAACCTAATTAAGCCACTAGCTTTTAATATAGAGATGCTAGATCAAATATAAATAAATAAGATAATATAAAAATATTTTTTATAGATATTTAATATGAGATTAACTTACATTGTATTTAAATCTCGGGTATATTGAAATTCTTTGTGAACAGCAATTCCAAGATGATTAATAAAGAAGCTAGCATCATCTATCGGAGGTGGCAGGCAATAATTTAAATTATAATTTTTGATTGTGAATTTTAAAATATTCCTGTCGTTAATATGGATAAATTGACCTGGGTAATTATTTAATAAATACAGTGTACGATTAAAATTTTCAAATTGGATTTCATTATTAAATAATCCATCGTGAAATATTTGCTTGATCAATTCAGTATAATAACTGCCTTTACTTAATAGTAAATGTATCTTGTTGCTTTTATGAGCGCTGATCAACGCCGAGAGCGTTTCAATTTTGTCAACTTTTGTTGAAAGCTTTAGTGAAAACAATACTCCGCTATAACTTGTCCTCAAAATAATTGCACCAAAAATACAACTCATTATCAAAATCTTGATAAAAATATTTGAAATTATTTTAATGTTTTGACAAAAAATAATTGATATTATTCTCCAAGAGATTAAAATATTTCTATTAAAACATAATTTGGTGATTATATCTATGAAAGCAGAAATCAATGTTGATAGAAATAAAATTAGCCAGATAGTTAAATCAAACGGTGCATAGAGTGGTGTTGGTTTCTGTTTATGATGAAATACCGGTTCTGTGAATGACACATAAGAAATCATGTGTTCATTAGTAAAAGCAACTGCCTCCAATCTTTCATTGGTGATTGTGAGCACTCCGATTCCCAAATCTGCTTGCTTATTATAATAATTAAATAATTAGAATTATTATAAACTATTCGGTTGTTAAATATTCAACATTAATAACTTTACAAGATTACCTTTCTCATCACCATGCCAATTGCGCCGTCCCATGAATCATTGGTCACTTTTTTACCCCATTTTTCTTCACAATCGATTAAATTATACGTAAAATTGAAAACTTCACTCAAAGTTCTGATTAAATTCAATTCAATTCCAGTTCTACTTTGAATTTGATCTCTCAGCTTTATTTTGAAAAATGGTTCTACCTAAAATTTGAATTGTTTAAATTAGTTTCATTAAAGTATTAATGATTGTTTCATCAACCTACATTGTTATACGCTATTCTGAATGTCTTCCCCATAAAGTCTGTAAAAGCCATTTTAAACGATATTATCAAATGAACTTGAATATAAAACTATTGTTTATTCAAGGATAGATTGGTCGAGGTGGAGTATGTATATTCAATTTATTATGATTTTTTTGGTCACCTTTTCAACGATTAAATTGAAAAATTCAATTTAAAACACTAATTTTGATAAAAAAATTATTAATCACTTTAATGCTCTAAGATGTGCCAAAAAATCAAAATAAATTTTATTATTTATCAAATTCATAACCCTGGTAAAAACTACCCTAAATTCATATGTTTGAATTTACATTTGCGACTTGAAACTCCACCTCGATCAATTGATTTGATATTTACATAAACAGTAAAGAAATGTTTTCAATTATTCATACAATGAGATAAGTATTGATTTATTTTATTATACTATTCACAAACCTAATTGAGAAAATATTTTTAAAGGTGGTTTATCTTGAATAAAATATGTGGAAAATATTGGATATTTGTGTTTTAATTATAAATATTATTGTTAAACAAAAGTCTTTCAAAAAATAACATTAAAATTCCTATCAATAATCCAAACAAACTAATAATAAATGGATACATAAGTTGAACTAAATTCAGACCCCTATGGCCATCATTCACTTTGATATCATAATCCGGACCATTTTGAAAATGCTTCCAAAAATATCTATTCTTCCAGTAGTGGATTAATCCAGAGTCGATTATATGTGAGATTCTAGATGATAGGTCATTTTCATTACAAGATATTTTAATTAAAATTTAAACATTGTTTACATTTTGTTAAAAATATTTTTATATTTAAACCCCTTTTGTATTGCAATCGATAAATATCTCACTTGAAATATTGAGTCCTCATTATTTGGAGGTAAATAGTATTTTAGTTTGTTCTTGTTAATTCCATATTTTAATAGAAGATCATAAGATATAAATATATGTTTGCCAGGGTATCTTTGTAATTTATTAAATATATCCTGGATATCTTGTATTTCTTCTATATCACCCCTTATGCGCATTTTTACACTCTCTGCATGAGAAGCGCCTTTCAATAATAAAATATTGATTTTACCCCCTGAATGAGCTTTTAATAAGTGGCTAATGGTTTCAATGATTTCGGGTTTTGCCGGCAAAGTCATTGCTGAGTATAATATTCCGCAATAACTGACTCTGAATATAATACTTGTGAAAAGCCAACAGATTATCATTAATTGTATTGACATTTGATATGTGTTTTCTGAAAATATTTGATTTAATAGATGTGTAATGAATTTCCAGAATAGGTTCGGGTTAATATGAAAACACCTTTTGCCTATCATATCAATTAATATACAACTAAACAGTAGAGTCAATAGCAATTCCCAAATGACCAGGTCAAACGGCTCGTAAAGTGTTGTTGAATAACTTTTACTTTGATATACCGGCGCTGTGAATGTTACTGCTGGAAGTGAGTGTGTGTTTGTGAATGAAACTGCCTGTGCTCTTTCTTCAGATATAGTTAACTGTCCAATGCCAAGATCAGCTTTCTGAAAATAATATATTGATAAAATAATTTTCAAATTAATTTCAAAGTATTTTTCACCTTTTTATACACCATTCCAATTGTTCCGTCCCATGAGTTGTTGGGGTATTTTTTACCCCAATTATAATTACAATCAATTAATTCAAGTGTAAAATTAAGATGAGTGCTTAAAGTAACTAGCAGATCCGCTTCAAATCCATATATTTGTTCAGATATGATTGGTATTTTATAGTGAAAATTTGGTTCTACCTGATAAATTACAGAATTATTGAAATTTAAATAAATTAATGTAATATTCTTACGTTATTAACTGCTACAATAAGTTTTTGACCCTGTAAGTTTAGTTTCATTTTGTTAATCAATGATAATATATAAAACACATTGATATAATTAAAAACCTCTTGATATAATTAAAAACACACTAATTCCATACGGATCACTCTATTATAAACTTAAACTGAACAGAAAAGATTTCAGATATCATGTGTATGGACTAAAAATTACAAATACAATATTCAATACAATGAAGTGATTAAGGAATAAAAATATCAATAAATATATGTATTTTGAATTTATATTAATATTTTATGTGTTTTTTATTTTAATGTATAAAATATTTATTTATCGATTAATTATTAAAGTTATTTGTGAATAGGTATTACCAGTGCTGTCCCAAAATTATAAACAACAATCTAGATAATTTATGATAAATAGCATTCATCTGTTTACTGATATTTGTATCATTGATTTTAATTGAAATTTATTGAGTGTTTATTAAAACTATTTTATATTGATAATTTAGTGGTAAGAAAGTTTAAAAATCATCTGACCTTGTCATCATATTGATAATACAGTCTACAATTTGATAATGAATTGAATTACATATAATTAGTGATCGATTGAACAATAATAATGTGTTGGAAATCATTTGCACTCAAAGTCATCATTAGTAATAAATTATTGATTAGTATTACTTTGATAACACATGTTATTTCAATTGATATTTCACACATTATTAATATATCATTTGTCAATATTTAAAATATTTACACTTACCAAGTATAAATACTATTACTGCTAAAGTATTTCCAAACAAACACAATATAAATATTTCTTTCATTTGATTGATATTCAAAGGCATTGTCTCTGATGACACAGTCTCTTGGATAAAGACCTTTTTGAACATGGTCAAGTAAAATTGTTTGGACCAATAATCAATTAAGCCAGATCCTATTATTAATTTAAGTCTAAAAATAATTATTTTTAATATAATATAAAACATTTTTAAATAGATTTGTTTTACATTTCATTAAATTCTTGTTTGAATTTAAAACCATTTCTAAAAGCAATCGCAAACATAATTCTGTGAAGACTAGACTCACTTAACTTTAGTGACACATCATATGGTAGTTTAGATTTTCTCAGTGAGTATAACATTCCTTCTCTCTCAGCAATGTAAGCATACTGTCCTGGATACTCTTTCAAGATTTGCATTGCTTCATTAACAGTGGTTACAAATGTATAATGATTTGTGTTATTAATTTTTTTCTAATTAAAATATTCAATAATTAATTTAACATTGTATAATTATTCAAAGCTCATTACGGCTATTCCCGGTTGATAATATGACCCTCTATGCAATAGAACCTTGATTATTTCATTTCTCTCTGCGGCGACAAGTTGACCAACAGTTTCAATTTGAAACCCTTTGCTTGATGTTGTCATCAATGAATAAAGATCTCCACTGTAAAAGTTTCGCAAAATTATGCTTGATAATAACCAACAGATTAAAGGCAGATAAATTGAAGAGGTTTTGTAATTCTTGGTAAAAGTTTGGCTTAAAATAATTGAAAGTAATGTCCAGTTAAGTGACAATTGCTTTACTAAAACACCAAACAATGAAGTTATCATTAATAGTGTTAACAATAGTATCCATATTTGATAATCAAAGGGTCCGTAGAAATATGTGGAGAATTTTTGTGTCTTAGATACCGGTGCTGTGAATGTGAGAGCTGAGTGATAGTAGGGATAACTAAAATTAACTACAGCTGCTCGCTCTGGTACATAGGATAGCGCTGTGATTGCAAAATCTGCTTGCTTAAAATTATTCATAAATATAGTATATTTTAATAATTAATATTCATTCCTTTATTTACATTTTGTTGTAACTTTCCTACCATTCCGGTGAATATATTACTATTTCCAATCCTACTACCCCACGCATTTTTGCAATCAATGAGGACCATGGTAAAATTTAAAATATCGTTTAACGTTTTTATGATCATTGCATCAATTCCTGAAATTGATTTAACAATGTCTGTATAATTGTCATCGTGGTAATAAATAAAAGGTGGAAACTAAAAATAAAAATTGATTAACAAGGTTCTGTAAGGGGTTTTTCATTGATTTATTATTTTTCTGATTATTTATTATAAACCCCTGATTTGTAGCGCAGGTCTGACGATAACCTTCAGTTTAGTTTCCGGTTCCGTCAGCACCTGTTGCTCTGATTTTGTAAAACATTTTAATAAACATTTAATTTCATTAATTAACGTTTAATTTAATTACAATTATCGCCGAATCACTTGATTCACGGACTCAAAGTAGAGTTGAATCTAAATGTCGAGATAATTGGCCGCAAATTAGAGGACATTTGACGACATACCCCTGAACCACGGGAAACACTCTCACAGTTCTATTAAAATAAATAATCGTTTTATACATCATTCACAGCAACTCGATATTTTTCACCTTGCAAATTTATCATTATTAAAATCTACTCTCTTATATGTTGTAAATATTATGTATATAAATTGCAAAAATATTTTATTATCTATGTAACACAATATTAAAATACATTTTTAATCATGATTAATTTAAATCAATATTTCAATTCATTATACTTAATCTAGAAAAGTGTTTTATTATGTGTTATATTATTGTCAGTGTTTTCAAAGTGTTTTTTCAAGTAATCAAATATTTGTATCAATTTTTGTGAATTAATTACTGTAATGAATATCAAAAATACCAGTGTCGTATAACTTATTGATTTAATACCAAGAAAAGTCAAATTCAATGGCTTTCGTACTAAAAGTAAATAAAACTTTTGTGACAAACAATTGAATTCTAAGCTATCGTTGCATAACATAAACACTTTTAACAATTTTTTAGTCTTCTTTCCTATTCTCTCAATACTAGCGCTCACTTTGAATGTTATTATTATTGATATTGTATACAAAATGATGCCTAATATCAGGTCTAGTCTAGTCATACGATCTGGATCAAATATGAACGAGTATATAGATTTGGCGGCAAATACGCAAAACAATAAAAAGCATAGCATTAGAAAAATGTTGTATATCTTGTCGATTCGCTTCACAAGATTGTAGTTTAAATAATAACTGTGAAGAATATGATTATATTTAATAAAGGTCATTTTTTTGTTATCTTGATGACTTACATTTCTAGCAGAGATTTTAGATTTTCAGTGTTTGTCTTTCGCTTCTTGATCAATTTTGTTATTAAGCTATTGTACTCATAGTATCTAAATCTTATGAATAGACAAAATAAGATAAACTCAAACAATGATAAGAAAATAATTGATAAGTTTATTAAACCAATTAAACTGAACAGGGATATCAATAATTTTTCATATGTGATTTGTGTGTATCCAATGTCAACTGACCAACAACATATAAACACTATTATTATGTAGAGTGGATAATATTTTATGCTGGTTAGTTTTTCAAAAATTGTTATTAAACTTGAATAGTTTTTGAATTTTCCAAAATCCGATTCATGAAAACAATTATCTTCTGAACACAACAAGATCAATAATTCTTTCTTCTCTTTCCTGTAATAATAACTAGAGTATATTGAATATATTGCGATGAAAACGATCATGGTTGATAATATAAAGCTAGAAAAATCACCAAACACATCGTAGTGGATAATTTTCAATAAGTGTAGTGTGAATAATAAAATATAAATGATCAGACAAATGTGTAGTAGAATGAACCAGAGCCAATTGTAAATATTGAATAATCTTGAGTATTTTTCAAATGTCACGATTAGTTTATCATTGTTTGCCAAAAAGTAATTGCTTTGAATACCAAACAAAAGTTCACTTAAATATATTTTTCTGAATAATTTATAATATGAGTTGTATTTGAGTTCAGGAACAATAGTCTCAGCACTTATTACATCATTTATATTCAGGGATAAAATACTTTCAAAATTATTATTCATTTGATTGTAAATTAAGGCAAGTATTCAATATATTTGTAAACAGTTTAACATAATATGTAATATTTGTTTCATTTATTGCTTTTAAAATGAAGTGTTATAAAGTTCAGATAAAATGTAATAAGACCCTGATTAGATTAATTCTAAGCTTATCATTTAATTGTTTTACCAAACAATAAAATATAAAAAATAAATTTACTATAAAACTATTAAAGTTAAAGAATAATATATTATTTATTAAATGTAATAAGCAACATTACATTGTTTAGTATATTAATAAACAATTTTTATAATGGTTATTTTAAAGTGTCTGTAATGGCATTAAATAATACCAAGTTTTTCAAGTATATTATCAATAATAACAAAATACCGTTTTGAAAAATTGGTTTCCTGAGAACGATTATTAAATATTTTATAATAGGTTATTAGAATAAGATCTTGACTAATTACTATAAATCTTGTATGCTCAAAATAAACATTATCTTCAGGAATGTTAACTTTAAAAGTTTTGTTATTTTTTATTGTCAAGGGTATATTTCCGTTAATTAATTCTTTGGCGATTTGTGCATTAGCTTCACACATATATTCAGTGTAAGTGGTGAATAATATTTCACCTATTGGATTTCGTATATTTTTTTTAACCCCATTATAAATATCATCCAAAATATGTTTTCTCCAATGATAAATTGCAACAGGTTGAAAGGCAAATTTTATCATATTATTATTAGCCAATTGTAACAAATTAGTCAAAATGGTGTTGGAATCAGTTGAGGAAAATGTAGAATTAAATATACAAAAAGGGGGTAAATAATTTGAATCACCAGGTGTAAACAATTCATTTGAATATAATTGATACATATTTTCAAGCCTATTAAGAATCAAAGATAATGTCTGTTGATTTATTATAGCTGAGGCTATTCTATGTCTAAAATTATATTTTTGGTAAATTGAATCATTTAATAAAAATATTCCAGTGAACTCGGTAAATGCAAATTCATAATAAGCAAGAAAAATCCGATATGCATTTTTATTACCCCAGAATCCGTTTTCGTAATTATTGATATATTCAATATGTCTTAAAGCATAAAGGGTAGCTATGTGCAAATAGCAGTCTTTCCTGGTACTTGATATGCGACATTTTTCTAAAAAATATTTTCTTGTTTGAAATAAGTTATATAATCTTGTTTTCTTCTGTCTTTTAGTAATTATTTCAAAAAGATTTTGTCTTTGATGGCCATCCAAATTTTTGATAAATTCTCCTTCATCATCCATTATATTCATTTCACCCTAAATCAATTAAAATGATAAATCAATAAAATAGATTAATTGAATGAAATATAATGGTGCAATTTTATTAAACAAATAAATATAAGAATACTAAATTGTTAATATATTATAAATTACAACATATTATAAATTGTAAATCAGTTCAAACAATATCTGTTTTTTCTACAAGTTAGTACCATAGAGTAATTTCTAAATGCTTTATAAATATTCACCCCGAATATAGTCGAAATATTATCACGATTAATAAATTAATGTAAAAATATTTTAATTGTTTTCAATTTTATTATTTTCATTAAGTTTAATAATATCATCCTGTAAATTGTATTGTGTTAGTTTTTCTAATCATATATAAATTTCTAATTAATAATTTAGATCAATACAATCACTTATATATATTAAAACTTAGCATCGTAAAAATAAAGTATCAAATGTTAGCTTGAATTTTTAAAAAATTATAAAAGTTTAATTTTAAATGTTATAATTTAATTATAATTACCTGAAAATTTCTTATTATATTAAATATGCTCGACAATACAAAATATATTATTGATATAATAATAGTCAACATTGTCTAAATTCTTACAAAATATAATTTGAATATTTAATTAAATATATATTCAATATAAAATTTTTACAAAATATATTTTATTTCACAAATAATTTCACTATTTTATTGCAATATTTAATTCACATGCTACGAGTTACCAGAATATTTTGTAAAAAGATAAATTTAGATAAACTCTACATAGAATATAGATAAATAATTAAAGCAGCGAATATTTGTAATACTGTAGAACCTGACTTTCCCCTCACAATAGTGCTGTTTAAATGAAGCCAAACAAGCCAGTTTTTTCTTATTCATAGTTTAAGAAGTTATTTGGGAAAGTTTAGATATTTTAATAAATATTTGTATCTTAATAATTTATATATCTTTGTATTTTACCTTTTAAAAATCAGCAAGATTTAATTTATATTTAACTTTTGTGGTAATCTGGTTGCTAAACTTTAGTAGGAAAGAAGTAGAACTTTACAGATATTTACTTGCCGATATCTTCTCTGTTTAAATTATTTAAAATCTTGCTAGCTCCTAAAAAGGTAATGACCCATAGTATGGATCTAGCTACTTTCTAGTATAAAAGAATTTAACAGGATACAGATAAATATTGTTTGTGTGTTATCAATAAACATTTATAAATATTATCGTCATCACTAATGACTACAAAATAATTTACTCAATATATATGGCAGTAATCTCAATATATATTAGTGCCTGACGTTATTAAATAAGTGAATAAAAAATATTAAATGAAGTAATAAATTTAAGATATAAAGGATGGGCAACATGCACAATTTGTACAATAAATCACCAATATCATCAAAATCACCAATATTATCAAAATCACCAATATCACCAATAAAAGATTTAAAAATATTGAATCAATATAATGCCGCTGATGTTAAAGAAATCAAAAAATTCTATGTGTCTGAAGATAATCGTTCTAAAATGTGCTTTCTAATATACGTTAATAGAAATGATGAGGTATTTATTGATGGTTCAAATGAGTATGGTCAGTTTGGTTCAGGCGATGATAATCAACACCCAAGTCCACATCGCATCAATGAACTCTGTTTTATTGGTGTTGATTATTTTTATGTCGGTAACCAATCCATATTCGCCCAATGTAAAAATGGATCTATCTATAGTTGGGGATATAATCGTCTTGGTCAATTAGGAATTTCATCTAATATTAATGAACGTTATATTAAGCCAACTCATATTTTAGAAGACATTCAAGTAATCTATCCTGGACACTTGCATTTTTTGGCTTTAAACCGAAATGGTAATGTCTATTCTTGGGGTGTTAACGATCAAGGTCAGGTTGGTGTGATGGATTCAAATATTAATATAATAGAGACGCCACAATTAATTAAGTTTCATACAAAGGTTAAAATAGTTGAGATCTTTTGCCTTGATAGAACATCATTTGCAATAAGTGACAAAGGTGTCGCATATGTATGGGGAGAAATTCTTTGGAAACTAGAAGATTATGTATTGAAGCAAGGAAATTATAATAATTTTCTAACTCCAATTAAGTTTCTCCAAGGCAACATTGATAAGATTGTTGCTAATGATGATTTCATTATTTTTAAACAACAAAATAATAATATTCTCATTATTAATCAGGCTGGAAACAATGTAAATTTTAATTTTCCCGAGATTATAAATGAATTTAATTTGAATGAAGATAGCTATATTCTTATTCAAACATTAAAAAGTGTTTATAAATTCAACGATAAATTTATTATCAAAAATTCTAATGGAGCGCTTATAAATACAGAATCAAATAATCTTGATCATAATTATTCAAATATTTATAAAGATGCGTTTATTCTTACTTATTCAGATAATCTTGATAAGTATTACTCGACCAGTTATCACACAACTTATAAAACAATGCAAATTATGTATAATGAAATTTCAGATACCTTTAGCCAATTTTAAAATACTAATGTTTCTAAAACAATTGTAACAATAAACATGGTTTATTTCTAACTTGTTCATTCTGTTTACAAGATATAAAATTTTTAAAAACATGATAGTTAATTTAATTATATAATACGGTATATACGTTTTATTTTATTTTTAGCTAGTAAATATATTTAAGATTGAAAAACATTATAAGATTATATTATATTAATTTTATCAATAATAAATATATTGCTAAATTATTGTTCATTTTGTAAACAGTATCATAAATGTAATTGCTTAAATTTATTTTCTTATATCAAAAATAGATTTTTTTATCATGCTGTTAATTAATAAAAATAATAGCCAAGGAAATGTTATTTAATTAAAATAAAAAACTGTTTTGGGTCAAACTTCAAACAACACTGAATTTATAAACAGACTTTTGTAGATACTTTTCATTTGGGTATAGAATGACCTGTGTTTCCCATTTTTCATGATTGATAGCATCGGGAAAGCGCTGGCCTTCCAAACAAATACCGCTATATTTGTCCAGTTTTAGCGGTTCTTTAGTTTGAGTTGACTTTGTGTGGAATTTATTGTCCAAATAATTACCAGTGTAAAATTGAACGCCAGGTTCCGTAGTAGAGAAGGTCATTGTTATACCAGTGATAGGCGATGTGACCACCACTGCCTCACTGAACACTTTACCGCCGGATATGTCATAATTGGATTTATTGGTGTCAATGACATAGCAGTGATCGAAACCAGCAATCAATTTCGGGATCCTCTCGGAAAGGGTTATAAAGTCTTTGCCCGTAAAGTCCATATGTGCTGTCAGTTTCGTCGGAATCACATATCCATTAGGTATGAGATAGTCATTCACATCCAGGTAGTGGTCACAAGACCTTATGGTTGAGTACTTGAATACCAGTGACATCTGCACAACCGTTTAGATTGAAGTAGGAATGATTGGAAAGATTAATAACAGTGTCCTTTAGAGAGTCGGCCAATAGTTGAGCCGAGTATTCAAGTTTAAGCTCATTCTCATCGGTGACGGTGTAAGTGATGTCTACGCTAACAGCGCCGGGAAAGTGTTGGTCGCCGTCAGCGCTGATCAGTTCCATAGACACAGAATTATCTGTCGTTCCCTTTAGAGTCCACTTGAATTTATCAAAGCCTTTAAGTCCTCCGTGAAGTGTATTCTTGCCGTTCATGTCATTGATGTCCAATTCATATACCGTGTCATTCAATAGGAACCTTCCGTTTGCTATCCTGTTGGCCACCCGACCCACCAGTGCTCCGAAATAGGGATTATCTTTGCGTTGATATCCCTGGAGGTCATTGTAGCCCAAAACCAGATCCCTTTCCACTTTGTTCTTGTCTTTGAACAATACGTTGGTTATGATAGCGCCGTAATCCAGAACTTTGACCACAAGTGTGTCCTTAGAGTTGGATATCGAGTACTGTTTGATATCATTCTGTTTGTCAAACACTGTTGTCTTCACAGGCATTGGGTTTTGAAATTGTTTTTTGAATATTGAAATTAAAATCAATTTTTATTTCAATGAAATCAAAACAAAACATAAAAATTGTTTTCAAATCAAATCATTTTTATACTAACAAATTAAATGACATTTCATCTATCAGTTAATTAACAATTAGATCATCTGATGAGGAAATAAGTGATTAAATCATTTGAAAACTATTTGTGCCTGAATTCTGATAAAATATTTACTGGTTTAATGTTTTATTAATTTATCAAACTGTGCTTATCTATTTTTAAACAAATAATTTAATCTTTGTAATATTTATAATTAATAAAATGTTTAAAATATAACATGTCAGTTTACAATTAGATAACAAAATTAAATTGTAGTAGATAATATTATTATTATTATTAAAAATACAAAAAAAAACATATTAACATTATAAATTGAACTAGTTTATATCTTGCCATAAGATATTTTATATAAAACTATTGCGTTGTATAAATATATACTGGGTTACACAAGTGGATGGGTGATTTTATAAGGACAGCAATAGATTCCGTGATTTTGATGGAAATCTTTAGTTTTGAATGCAATCTATAAATAAAGAGTTGAATAGTTTTCTCCGAAAAGTAAGACATGTGTTCACCGTTTGGTTAATCTGATTGACTCTTGTGTCTGATATACAGACATAAATCAATTGATTGCACAATTGTCTAGTGTTAACATGTTCCAGATCAGATATTATTCTATTGATAGAACTAAAGTGGAGATTAAGGGGCATTGAAAATATTGAAATTAACAATTTTTGAAATTCTACCCTCATCCTATTGGCTCTCATTATTAGTATATTTATATTTAATCAATTACAGCCCCTTAAATATTTAATGTTTAAAAATAAGGTGGTGTAGAGTATTGTATGTCTGATCAATACCCCTTGGCATTGCAGTTGTCATTTGATATTTAACAGATGTGCTTGAATTGATTGACTGAACTTGTCTTAAAGCGCCTTAAAGTGTTTAACAGTATATCCTTTATGTATCACTAAATTATTAATTCACTATTGATTTGAAATTTAGATCTATTTGTTGAGTGCTTCACAAAAATAGTGCAAAGAATTTGTAATTGTGTTTAAGTTTAGCAAAACTTTTGTTAAGTGTTTGTAATATTATTTTTTGTGTTTTATTTTTAGTGTTTTTTATGTTTATATTCACAAAAATATGGAGAAAATGAAGGAAAAGTCAATTGTTTTAAATTCAGACAAAATGTTTGACTCATTTAGAGATATAAATCAAAATGTGCACAAATATGTACAAGTTAAAAGTAATTGTAGAAATATTGATAAGTATTTCTATACATTGTTTTTATTGATCTGCTATTTTCATGACGTAATTTTAAATTTATCTTGATTAGATTTATATTCAACTGAATCTATGTATCTTTAATTGTGTTCAATGTTTTTAATACAGGGCTTTTCAATTGGATTATTTGGAGCCGCACTGGTAGACATGAAATATATGTTTCATACCACTATGGAAAATATTTCCTACCTGAGTACATTTGGAAGTTTAGGATTTCTACTTGGTTCAATGTGTAAGCAATTGATTTCACATTTTATAATACCCAATAAATTATACTCTAATTAATGACTAAACTATAAATAAATGAAAAACTTTTTATACAATGAAAAAATAATTATAAATATATTTTCAGTTTTTTTTGTCTACAAATATCTAAATAGACAGGTGCTCTACATCATATTGGGAATGACCATGTCAATATTTCTAGTGTTTATGCCCCTTTCCTCATTTGTATGGTTTTTATATATCGCCGCATTTCTCCGAGCGCTGGGTAGCGGTGTCGTTGACTGCGGTAGTTATGTTTGGATAATAGATATGTGGAAACAGAAATACTCTCCTGTTTTGCATTTGTCTCAAATGGTCTATGGTTTGGGTGCTGTCGCCGGCCCTCTGTTGGCCAAACCCTATCTTATGGGAGATATCACTAAATTGAGTGACAATTATCTTAACAAAACATTTGTAGTAATCAATGAAACACTGGAAGAAGAAATCAATTACTCGATAGACAGACGGCCAAAGTTGATGATACCGTTCCTCATTGGAGGTCTGATTACATTCATAGGTATGTAAAGTATAGCACAGGGATATCTGTTTTTATTAATAAACAAGATAAATGTTTATTTAAAATAAGATTGTTAAATTTTGATTATACTTAATCTAGCTCCTGTTGTGCTCTTTAGCATGTTGATTTTTAAGAAGTTAAATCAGCATGAAGAGCTTCACCTTAAGGCAGATGAGTTAGAGGCAGATTTAGATAACAGTAGCGTTGAAGTCAACCCCCGATTAATGCCAAAACCTATTAAAGCCGGCTATCGTAAAGTTTTGATTGCATTATTGGCATTGATTATGATTGCAGTCAATGGCCTGAGTCTGACTCACATGTCCTACAGTTCCACTTATTATCAAAACCTTCCGATAAGAATATCAGCGCAAACGGCGGCTGAAATCACAGCACTTTATTCCAGTGCCTATACTATCGGCCGTTTAATCGCTGTCTTCGTTGCCATCAAATTGAAGGCAAGATTTATGATTATATATCATCTCTTCATTCAACTCATCGCTCTATTGGTCCTATATTTTGGACAAAACTCAGTCACACTTATATGGGTTGGCAATGCACTGATCGGTAATGACCATGCACATTTTATATATAAATTTATCTTTGATACAATAGATTACATAGTTATAAAAATTATTGTTTATTGTAAACAGGTTGGGGTTGTTCTGCAATGTGGACCCTGATATTCTCGTTTACCCAGGACATTGTCAAGTTGACTGACAGGATTGCCTCCATATTCATAGTGTGCGCGTCAGTCATACCATTCATTTCTCCGGCAATTATTGGACCCATAATTGAAAAATATCCGCAAATTTTCCTTCACTTAGAGTTCGGATATCTTTTTTTCATCAATACTTATATTTATTATAATATTATTTGTGTTAAAAAAGTCAAGAATTTAATGAATAAAGTGTTAATTAATAAATAATTTATTTGTTGTAATAAATAATTCTATATTTAAATTAAATAACAGTAAAAATCAGTTTATTTTAAATTTTTATTCAATAGTTTTACATTTTTATTATCAATCCTTTCGACAGGGGATTAAAACTTGATCAAACATTGAATATTATTATTTATTGTTTCTTCCATTGACAGCATTTTGTTACCCCAGGTTCACACATTTTGCCATTACCTTTGAAATTATTTGCATCCTCAAAACAGGTTGGAGGTTTGCCCTGATATTTAGCCTTTGTGCAAAAATCACTATCTTTTTCACACTTTTCTGTTGGTAATTTATAAAGTCCACAATCTTTCTTACGTTGCGCAGAATCCGTCCAAATTATGAGGGCCAAAATGACCATGTTAATAACGACTCCCTTTGTCATCATAGCTGAATAATATTTATTTTTTTTGATGGATAAAAAAATGAATTAAATATTATTTTGTAATTTTAATTCAATAATAAATAAAATGATCACTCACCTTGATATATTATGTTATCGGAATATTTATGTAACACGTATACACGTTAACAAATATGTTAAATATATTAAAATATTAATTACTTAACTTTATGCAATACTAAACAAGGAATGAGTCATATCTATAATTTCAGTTTTCAGTGAAGTAAATTATTATTAATGTCAAATGAATTGATTATTAATTACTGAAAATATTTTTTAATTTTTCAAAAACTATAAAGATATAAAATTTAATACTAGAAAAAATATAATCTTATGTTAAACGCCTATTGAAGATCTGCTTTCACTGAAAATCTCCATGTTAAATCTCCATAGAGAATTTTATGTTAAACTCAAATTAAAGATCTGCTCTCACTGTAGACACCCATATTAAATCCCCATAGAGGGGGGGGGGGAATACCTACACACAACCAACAAACTATATATTTCAGTTCCTTTGGAACACACAAATTAAAAACAAATTACGTAATATAAAATTGACATGAAATTAATTGAATAAATACTTTAATTTCAATAAAAGTAGTAATTACCTTTCTTCTATTTATAAAAATCTATGAATAATTACAAGCCTTTATAGCAAAAACAATTTTCAATCATAAATTTATTTTAATAAATTATTCTCAATATATCCTTTTATTACCTAATATTTCACACGACCAATTTATTTGCCAATATCAATTTATTTAATATTTAAAATAATTAGGTATCCAGGTAACCATCTCCCTAAAAATAAAGTCTCACTACAGTACAGTATATTATGAGTAAAATATTGTCAAGATCCGTTCATAAAGTATTGATATTTATATAAAGAGCTTTAATATAAATTTCTTCACATTTAGATCGGGTGAATATGATTATAATTGAAATGTTAAATATTATCATGATGCTTTAATATATTTATGATTATAACAGAAATTGATAAAATCGTTGCAATCTTGAAGCGATCCAGAATATATATATGGCCTGTATAAAATATAAATTTATTAAAATTCTTGAAGTTTTACTTTTTATGATATGTTTTATTGGTTTCTTATATCAATCTTCAATATTATTGAATCAATATTTCAACAGAAATGTTGTCGTCAATTATAAACTGGAAAAATCAAAATCTAATAATCTGTCAATGTTTATCAATGTTCATTTAACTAATTTGTCAAATGATAAATCAGATAGATTGAAAAATCTAACCCACGACTATTTTGATAATTCGTTTAATTTAATTAAGTACGCGTTATTATATGATATCGAAATAAGCACACTATTATCTGAATTCACAATTGATTATTCAAGATATTTTAACGTATATGTATCGGCTAATGTGCGAGGTTATGGACGTAAATATAATGATTCATTAATTGTAACAAGCTTAACTACAGGAAGTGATATCCATAAATGTATTACTTATTTAAGTTATGTGTTTGAAGAGAGTATTAATTATAAATCAAATTTGGAATTTTTTTATTTAGAATTCAAAATTAATGAATTCAAACAAGATGAATTTAATTTAAGTTCAATGTCAATTTCGGTACATTCACCACTACTGTTTCCTGAATTAAATTCAGATAATTTTATAAAGATATTCCCTAAAAATAGCTATGACATCGGTTTTAACAAGATCAGTTATAAGCTGTTGCCTCATCCCTATCAAACTAATTGTCATAATTTTGAGTACAATTACGCAAAAGAAATACAATTCAGAAGTGATTGTATTAATGAATGCTTGTATCGGGAAATCAAATTAAAATATAATGACAC
>JAQGAT010001031.1:0-18734 GCA_034687845.1 Pantelozetes paolii
CAATAAAACAGTGAAAACAATAATCGGTTTATAAATAAACTTTCGTTTGATTTGATAATCAGTTGAAAAACATAAACCAATTCTATATAAATGATTGTCAACTCTATTGATGACTAAATCAGGGGGTAATAATTTATTCGTATCAAAATTCATATTTAGCCAACGTGTGATCTGACCCAGAATATTAATTGGATTGAACTTACTATTGATAATTTAAAACTTATGATAATTTAAGTCATTTTATTAAATGAAATAATATTTGAATAATGATTAGTAATATAACAATAGATTGCTTGGCAACAGGAATATTCATTAAATCTATTTTAGATCTCTAAAAACATTATTAAAACAGAAAATTGAATTTTAATAATCAATAACTTAACAAGCTTATTTTAATAATCTAATAATTTATTATTTTCACTGTTTTGTTGTCATTAGTTGTCTTAATAATTGTTTTATTTATAACTGAATTGAATTTTTCGATATATAATACATTATATGCACAAAAATCTTTTGGCACTTTATATAATCGTATGCTTTAAAGCGTTGTGAACACCAGTGGACAGTCCTGAGACTGTGTCAAAAGCATATCCTAATTATGATCTACAAGAATTCAAAATACAATAAATTTAAATTATTATACATTTATATAAAATATAATATAATGTTGTTTTTATTATAATCAAATGATCAGTGAAACATTTTAAACAGTCCCACATCAATTTAAATATATATAATTTTTATTTAATTGATTATGAAAATTATTTTTAAATATTGAAAATAAATGATTAAAGTTTTCAATCATTAAATTTAATGATGTTTTTTTAGATCCAACGTAAAATTGATGAATATATCAATAGCTCAACAATTATTTTGTTTATTTATTATTTATAATAATATTGTCGCGTATTTTAGTCCGAAGTTGACTACCGTTACGCGACATTTGCAATATTTGAGAGAGAAGTCCATCCATCCGTCCAACTCTATCGAGTGTGTAGTCGACTCCCAGTCCTCTTGATCCACTTAGTCGACCACCAATCCATCGCTTGCTCGCTGACCACTCTCCCAAACAATAAGCAATTAAAATAAAATAATAACTTCACAAACAAATCAGAGATTGCATAAAACATTTATTTATAAACATTGAAATAAAGAACTTTACATTTGAAGCACAAATAAAATTAAACATTAAAATCCTTATCCACCACTGATGGATAAAGGGACCGAAACTTTGCGAAGAGTTATACAATTTAGAGTACACACCAGAGAATCCCATCTCCAGGTCCACCACTGACCTATGGGATCTCTGGTGATAGTCGCACAGGAGTTAAACAAAGTCACCCAATGAGAGATGAGACAAGAGTGCGGCGGATGGCCTCAATTCATCGGTAATATCCGAGAATTCAGTCCAACCCACCAATCATTTCTAACACTTGTTATAATTCTATTGGTCATTGTTAAGCAATGATCTCAACTGTCCGTCGTATAGAATTTGGACACCTGGATTCTAATACAAAATATACCCTTTAGATATTCAATACCCGGGAATAGGTAAGAACCTTGAATTAGCATAAGACGGGTGTTAACTATTCATACATGCATACTAAGTAGTGAATAGATTATTAATACAGATAACAATAAATGATTAATTAACTAAAGAATACAAATACTTATTAAACACTTTATTGCTATATTTTACTTAATGTTAATCCTATGGGAAACCCTTCTTTATTCACAACAGTTTTATAGCCTAATTAGTATTCTTAGAATTTCATGAGATATGTCAAACGTAAACTATATATCTTGTGAACATAATGTATATTTTAATATTTTAATATTTCATCAATAAGGGGGTTAAATTTAAATATAAGATATTGTATACAACAAAAGTAATACACGGCTTTGTCAATGCATTTCCAATGCAGACAACACATAGTTTAGGGCAAGGTTAGTGTCTGTACACACGAAAGGAATGTTATTACTAGTATTATTGGATAAAAGGGTAAGTATTACACATGCATAACAGGCATAGTGAATGAACTTTGAATGAAATCAGAGTTCTAATAAAAACCATTGAAAACCATGTATTTGAAACTTATTTGGAAACGAAGGTCAGTACTTAGGGTTTCGAGTGATATAACAATTTAAAGCTCTTATACATAAGGATAATCCAATAATAAATTTAGGAGGACCAATCCTAACTTACAATGCTTAAAATGGGAATTTAAAGTCAAGTGTCTAAATTCATCACAATATCATACTCTATGAACAACAAGTTATACGTATATTCAGTAAATTCAAAGTCGCCTTGATCACTGATTGGAAAATGAATACACAATTGTTCAGAAACAGAGCACAACCACAAGAATATAAAATCAATTTCAAGTGGGAAACAAATACCCGGATGCTTGTTTATGTAAATGAAAATTTAATCATATTCACTGACTACCTGTGCTATTATAGAGAACTTCTGAGTCTATGGTTAGGCACTAATGACAATAATTTTATAATTTTAATAATAAAATTAAATATTTTTGAAAATTATCTTGAATAGATTTAAACCATTATTTACCTATCGTTAATTGATGTGTGGTTTTGTAACACACATTAAAGCAGTTATCAGTTATCAAATAAAAAACATTTTGAGCTCATACCTGATAATATTTAGATTAATCAACCAAGATGTAAGTTACTTAACATCAATATGCTTTGTCATATTTTACTTATATTAAATACATAATAAATCAGAGAATAATATTATATTGTTCTTGGTAATTCTATTTTAAATCAATTCATTTCAATATTGAAATCAGTCAATAGAGTTAAACACCTTGTGATCCCTGTTTACATCAGTGCTAAACGATGCAATCAATAGACAATAACATCATTGAAATAATGATAAACTAATCTTGGTTTCGGACAAAACAATGCTTTGAAATATTTTCAAAATTATGTCAAAATCAATAAAATATTTTATCAATTAATCAAATGATTTGCACTAAAAATATGTTAACAATATTTGCGGTAAACTTCAAATCAACACAATTATCATGTGATTACAACTCATTAACTAAAATATACAATAATTTTTTATATTGAATTGAAAATCAAATACTTTATATAAAACTAGTTTTTAATTTAAATTTATTTGACTTTAAATGCAATTGTGTTTTGAAATTAACGAAAATTATTCAAACATTCATTCAATAATTGAAAACATTTTTGTTATAAAAGTTGTGCAAAAAATTACAATATTTTAAATCAATTGTGAAATAATTTGTTTAAATATCACATATAATGAATAATTATTACCAGATTCCGTGGACACGTTATAAACTGGACAGGGTGTTCAGCTTTTTAAAACTACTACGAGTTGAACCTTACTTATTTTTACTATCATTTCAACTCTCACTTAAGATGACACCCAGTAGTCAACTGCTTGAAGACAAGATATGTCGCAATTGGTATAACGGAACCATTGATTACTGTTGTGATTTGCCACAGTCTAAAGAGATTGGAAATGGACCTGGTCATTACAAGTCACGTATTTTAGCCGATGTTAATCAACTAGGTAATTGAAATATCAAATTACTATCATATACTAAACAAATATTTTTAATACAAATCTAATCTTGCTTAGTTTTTAAATTGTTTTAATAAATAGGCACATATACAACCTATGTATCAACTGTGCCTGCATTAATCTGGACCCTATTTGTGGGCGCATGGATTGATAGGTACGTAAAGGGTCGTAAACTACTGATGCTGTTTAGTGTCGGCGCCTCTATCATCGAAAATCTGATCACAATTTACTTGTCCCTGAACTTCGACACAAGTAATGAAAAGTAACAATAGTTTTGCAGATTTCTATCATTTCTATCAAATATTACTGTTTTAAGGCGTTTATTACAATCTCTTACTGCATCTGCCGACCTCCCTGTGCGGGGGACACATAGCCTCCAGGATAGCGATCACTCATTACATGACTTCAACTACACCACCAAAGCTGATGGCAATGAGGTTTATGATATTTGAAATGTGCATGTTTATAGGTAAGCCATTATTGTATTGCAATTCACATATCAATTGAATCTATCTATTCATTGATAAATATCTCAATTGTCTGTCCCTTTTATATTGACTCTGATGATCTCAAATATAATTGTTATCTATTTAGGTTAAACAATATTTAGAAAACACTGATTGATATCAAGGACACTCGGAAATAAACTAATTTTTTATAAATATTTCATCTAGATCATTTTTACTTAATTAAAATAAAAAGTTTGATCATCTTACTATATTTATTTACAGGTAATCCAATTGGCTCATCCCTTGGTGGTTATTTATTAGTGCAAGATCCAATGTTTCACACTGGAGAAATTAGAAATTACACCTTGTGCTTTATCATTGCACTGGGCTTTGAATTAATAGCCTTTCTATGGATTGTATTTATGGTCAATGAAAAGGTCGCGCGAAAGCAAGAGATGAAAATTGAGATGAAAATTAGGGGTATTAGAGACAGAGCCGGCGCTGAGAGCAGTAGAATCAAACTGCGCTCTGATATGAGTAGAGAGGATGAGAGTAGACATCCATTGAGACTATTGTTTGACTTTGAAAATATTAAATCAATGGTAAGAACATGCATTAAAAAGAGACCAAATAGAGCAAGGACACAATTGTTTATATTATTTGTATGCATGCTTATTCAAATAATGTCATTTATGGGTATGAAAATGATCATGAATTAAGTTTTTAAGCATTACAAAATAATTAACTTTGACTCCAGGTGCTGCGCATATCACAAATCAGTTCATACAAAAAGTCTATTTTTGGGCACCGGATTGGACATCGTATATGAATTCGTTGAACATGGTTATACATTCAATTGCAACAATCACAATTGTACCATTTATGATCAAGGTGTTAAAGTTCACTGACATTCCACTGGGAATAATTGGCTCTATATCATTGTTTGCAAGAGATCTTCTTATTGGTACTTGGTTAAATCCAATTGGTAATTTTATTATAACCTTGAACTCTTTCAATACTATTAACTCATTTTCACCTAGCTAACTATATCTCGATGCCTATCAATGCTGTTGGCGGTATGTCATCCATAGGGATCAGGTCTCACATGACTAAGATTGTGGCCAGAGATGAGATAGGTAAAGTAATGAGCTTTATGGCTGCGTTGGACACTCTGGCACCAATGATCTCAAGCACAGCATTTACATACATCTATAATAATACCATGGACACATATCCTGGTCTTGTTTTTCAAATAATAGCGTTCATGATTTTAATACCTATTTATCTTTTTATTTGGATTGATTTGTTCACTCAAGCCCCTGTGCTAGATGGACACAATAAACAAGGTAAACGTGTAGATATTCACATAAATAGTGGATGTCTGAATGAGTGTGAAGGGTGTAAAAAATGTTCAGGTGAAAATTATAGAAGATATAGGAAGCATAGACATAGTCCTCATAATGAAGGGCATAGAAATCATCATAGAAGTGGTGAAACGATAAATACATGTACAGTAAATGAAGAGGGAATTGATGACCATATTAATGTCAACAAGGACGTTATCATAGCGAATTCTGAAATGAGCACAAAACTTTAATAATTCATTGATAATTTGTAAAAATATACTTGCTCAAATGTAAATATTTCTTAGTTTATATTATAGTAGAAAATTTCAACTTGATATAATGTAGGTGAGATTTGTATATAATATAAAGATTGTACATTTAAAATTTATAATTATTAGTTCATTTCAATTAATAGTTTTAATTTTGACATTGTTCAATTATAATCATTGAATAAAATATTTTCATTATTTAACAATGAATTCACTGTTACTTAAGGTTCAGTGAAAAAATGCTCAAATAGTTGTCCAAAAGAGTGCTTTAATGTCGTCTATTATTGGCGGTTAAGACCAACACAATGGCTAATGAATACATAATTATTTAGAAACGGAGCGCAACCACAAGAGTATACAATAATTTTCAAGTGGGATACAAATACCCGGATGCTTGTTTATGAGGATAAACTTTAATCACATACACTGACTACCAATGCTATTATGAAGAACTACCGTGTCAATGGTTTGGCACTAATGCCAATGATTTTATAATTTTAATAATAAAATCAAATATTTTTGAAAATTATCTTGAATAGATTTTAACGATTATTTACCTATCATTAATTGATGTGTGGTTTTGTAACACACATTAAAACAGTTATCAAATAAATAACATTTTGAGCTCATATCTGATAATATTTAGATTAATCAACCAAGATTTTAGTTACTTTACATCAATATGTTTGTCATATTTTAATTTTACATAATAAACCAGAGAATAATATTATATTGCTCTTGGTAATTTCATTTTAAATAAATTGATTTCAATAATGAAATCAGTCATTATAGTTCAACACCTTGGTGATCCCTGTTCACATCAGTGCTAAACAATGCAATAAATAGACAATAGCATTATTGAAATAATGATAAACTAATCTAGGTATAGAACTAAAACAATGCTTTGAAATATTTTCAAAATTATATCATAATCTATAAAAGATTTTATCCATTAATCAAATGATTTGCACTAAAAATATGTTACAATATTTGCGATAAACTGAAGTAGCAATCAACACAATTATCATATGATTACAACCCATTAACAACATATACAGTAATTAATTTCAGTTTTCCGAACGAACTGAAATATATAGTTTGTTCGTTTTGTATGTATATATATGGCCCCCCTTCTCTATGGGGATTTATCAAGGGGTTTTCCGATGAGAGCAGATATTCAATAGCCATTATTATGGGATTCTCCATGGGGATTTAACATGGGGTTTCTGATGGGGGCAGATGGGGGATCTTCAATGGGCGTTTAACATTGAGATTATGTTTTCTCAGATTTTAATATTTTTGAAAATATTTAGATTTCATTATTGGAAAACTATTGCCAGGAATTAGTAATCAAATCATTTAACATTAATACTAATTACTTTTACTGAAAACTGAAATTATAGGTTTTACTCATTCCTTGTTTTTTATATTAAACTGAAAATCAATACTTTATATAAAACTAGTTTCTAATTTACATTTAATTGACTTTAAATGCAATTGTGTTTTGAAATTAACAATAATTATTCAAACATTCATTCAATAATTGAAAACATTTTTGTTATAAAGTTGTGGAAAATAATTACAATATTTTAATTCAATTGTGAAATAATTTGTTTAAATATCATATAAAATGGATAATTATTTCCAGATTCTGTGGACTCGCTCTAAACTGGACCGGGTGTTCAGCTTTTTAAAACTATTACGAGTTGAGCCTTACTTATTTTTACTCTCATTTCAAGTCTCACTTAAGAGTACACCCAGTAGTCAACTGCTTGAGGATAAGATATGTCGCAATTGGTATAACGGAACCATTAATTACTGTCGTTATTTACCACAGTCTAAAGAGGTTGGAAATGGACCTGGTCATTACAAGTCACGTATTTTAGCCGATATTAACCAACTAGGTAATTAAAATATCATCATTACAATATAATTAAAATCTAATCTTGCTTAGTTTTTAAATTTTTCTGATAAATAGGCACATATACAACTTATGTATCAACTGTGCCTGCATTAATCTGGACCCTATTTGTGGGCGCATGGATTGATAGGTACGTTAAGGGTCGCAAACAATTGATGCTCTTCGGTGTCGGCGCCGCTATCATCGAAAATCTGATCACAATTTATTTGTCCCTGAATTTCGACACAAGTAATGAAAAGTAACAATAGTTTTGCAGATTTCTATCATTTCTATCAATTATTACTGTTTTAAGGCGTTTATTACAATCTCTTACTGCATCTGCCGACCTCCTTGGTCGGGGGAAGCTTAGCCTCCAAGATAGCGATCACACATTATATGACGTCAACGACACCACCAAAGCTGATGGTAATGAGGTTTATGATGTATGAACTGTGCTTGTTTATTGGTAAGACATCATAGTATTCCAATTCACTTATCATTTGAATCTATTCATTGATAAATATCTCAATTGTCAGTTCGGGACCTTTTATATTGACCCTGATGATCTTAAATATAATTCATATCTATTTAGGTCAAAGAATATGTATTAATCACTAATTGATATCAAGGACATTCTGAAATTGACTTTATTTACAATAATTATTTTATCTAGATTATATTTACTTGATTAAAATGAAATATCTGATGATGTTATTATGTTTATTCATAGGTAGTCCAATTGGCTCATCCCTAGGTGGTTATTTATTAGTGCAAGATCCAATATTTCACACTGGTGGAATTAGAAATTACACCTTGTGCTTTATCATTGCACTGGGCTTTGAATTGATAGCTTTTCTATGGATTGTATTTATGGTCAATGAAAAGGTCGCGCGAAAGCAAGAGATGAAAATACAAATGAAAATCAGGGGTATTAGAGACAGAGTTGGCGCTGAGAGTACTAAAATCAAACTGCGCTCTGATATGAGTAGAGAGGATGAGATTAGACATCCATTGAGTCTATTGTTTAATTTTGAAAATATTAAGTTAATGGTGAGAACTTGTATTAGAAAGAGGCCAAATAGAGCAAGGACACAATTGCTTATATTACTTGCATGCATGCTTATTAAGATAATGTCAATAACGGGTTTGTAATGACCAAGGATTAATATTTCAAGCATTATTAGATAATTTCCACTTTAACTCCAGGTGCTTCGCATATCACTAATCAGTTCATACAAAAGGTTTATTTTTGGGCACCGGATTGGACATCGTATATGAATTCGTTGAGCATGGTCATACATTCAATCGCAACAATCACAATTATACCATTTTTTATCAAGGTGTTAAAGTTTACTGACATTCCACTGGGAATAATTGGTTTTATCACATTGTTTGCAAAAGATCTTCTTATTGGTACTTGGTTAAATCCAATTGGTAATTTTATTATAACCTTGAACTCTTTCAATGGTATTAATTTATTTTCACCTAGCTAACTATATCTCGATGCCTATCAATTCTGTTGACGGTATGTCATCCATAGGGATCAGGTCTCACATGACTAAGGTTGTGGGCAGAGATGAGATAGGTAAAGTGATGAGCTTTATGGCTGCGTTGGACACTCTGGCACCAATGTGTTCAAGCACAGCATTTACATTCATCTTTAATAATACTATGGACACATATCCTGGTCTTGTTTATCAAATAATAGCATTCATGATTTTAATACCCATTTATATGTTTATGTGGATTGATTTGTTCACTCAAACCCCTGTGCTAGATAGACACGATAAACAAGGTAATCGTGTAGATATTCACATAAATAGTGGATGTTTGAATGAGTGTGAAAAATGTTCAGGAGAAATTTGTGGAAGTTTTAGGAAGCATAGACATAGCCGTCATAATGAAGGGCATAGACATCATCGTAAACATCAGAGAAGTGGGGAAATGATTAATACATTTACTGTTAAAGATGAGGAAGTTGATGATGAGGGTAATGTGAATGATGACGTCATCATCACGGAATCAAATCTTTAATGAATTATTGAAACACCTGCAATAAAATAAGCTTGCACAAATGTAAATATTTTTCAATCCAATATTATATAATAAGTGTTGAATTAATGTTTTGTTTTTAAACTTGATTTTTTATTTTTAAAAATAAACCTGATCATTTGAGATTTGCTATAATGGATATTTAAATATAAATGATTATTAAACATTAGGATCAAATCAATTGTTATATATTTGCCATTGTTCAATTATTAATAGTAAATAATAAAATATGCTTGTTAATTATTTAGTCAAATAATCATTGAGTAAAATATTTGTATTATTAAACAATGAATTGGTTTTTGAGAAGCACGTAATCTATCACATGCTTCACTGAATAGGATAATAGTCTGAGTGCTGCTGAACTAATATACCTTGTTAATTATGCAAATAGTTACTGTGCATAGCTTACAAGTTATTTGTTCAGGTTTAGTCATTTGACAATTAGATTGCTATTCAAGAGAATACACAATCAGTTGCTTATCAATTGAGACAAGAGTTTTGTAAATGTCGTCAAAGAATCAAAAATTTGTGAATTTCTTAAAGTTTCTGAAACTCTTAAGAGTTGAACCCTATTTGTTCTTGGTGATGTTTCAATATGCTTTAAAGGCAATGCCTTCTTATCAATTGTTGCAGGATAAAATCTGTCTTGATTGGTATCCAACAACAAGGGAATATTGTTTTGATCTACCAAAGCATCCAGATAATGTCAGCTCACCTTTTCAATTCAGATCTGCTGTCTTATCTGATGTGGCTCAATTTGGTATGTTTTCAATTATCATGCAAATTTAAACTAGGAAAAATTTAATTACCTTAATGATAATCTTGTTACAATTGACCAGGCACATATCATACTTATATCGCGACAATACCGGCAATAATATGGTCACTATTTGTGGGCGCATGGATTGATCGATATCTACCGGCGCGCAAAATGCTAATGTTATTCAGTGTCGGCGCCGCTATTATCGAGAATCTGATGACTATTTATTTGACACTGAATTTTGAAATGAGTTATGAATTTCAATGAAAAAACAATGATTTACTGATAAATAACTAAAATATCTATTGTTTAGGCGTTTATTACAATCTCTTACTACACATCCCGTCCTCAGTATTGGGCGGTCAGATAGCGGCCAGAATAGCGATCACACATTACATGACATCGACGACACCGCCGAAGCACATGTCTATACGCCTGGCGTTCATTGAGATGTGTTTTTTTGTCGGTATTATTTGAATGATAGACAATATTCTCAAATAAGTTAATGAAGATATTTACAAATTTATTACCTAGCTAATCCAATCGGAATGTCACTGGGTGGCTATATTCTAGTTCAGAAGCCGCTCTTTCAATTCACAGAAACAGGTGAACTACGCAACTATACTATTGTCTTCATAATAGCCCTGGGCTTTGAATTTTTGGCATTTCTATGGATTGTATTCATGATTGACGAAAGAATTGCAAGAAAACAGGAAATGAAAATTGAAATGAAAATTCAAGTGTTGAAGGGAGAGGTGATTAGAAATGAGAAAGGTGATATTAAACTGAAATCCGATATAAGCAAGGAAGATCAGGGCAAACATCCATTATCATTGCTATTTGATTTTGATAATATTAAATCCATGGTAAAGACCTGTATTAAAAAGAGACCAAACAAAGTTAGGACACAATTGTTTATGATATTTTCATCCATGGTTATTGTGTACACCGCCTTTCACGGTTTATGAGATAAATGTGCTTGTTTAATTTAAATTTATTTAATGTCTATTATTTCAGGTGGTGGTCATGTGTCTCATCAGTTTACCCAGAAGGTCTATTTATGGAATATTGATTGGTATGCGTACATGCATTCAATCAACATGGTCGTCCACTCAATTGCCACTCTTACAATTGTGCCGTTTATGATCAAGGTGATGGGAATCTCCGATGTTTGTCTCGCAATCATTGGTTATTTGACATACTTTGCAAGAAATCTTTTAGTGGGCACTTGGATGGACCCCATGGGTAAAATTAATTAAATAATCTTGCACATTTTGTGTTAATAAAATCCTATTAAATATTTTCAATATTCACCTTGTAGCATCTTATATATCACTTGCAATCACCTCCTTTGGAGGAGTCGCGTTCATTGGCACCCGATCTCATTTGACCAAGATCGTTGGAATGGATGAAATTGGGAAGGTTATGAGTTTTCTCTCTTTATTGGAAACTATGTCCCCGATATTATCAAGCACATTATTTGCTTATGTATTTATGCTCACAATAGACACATATCCGGGACTTGTCTTTCAGATAACGGCTTTTCTTTTGATATTTCCTATTATTATGTTTATGTGGATTGACATTTACACTGAGAAGCCCTTTGCCAATCAAAAAAAGAATGACGCAGGTAAAAATATTGACCTGACAAATAATAATAACAGGAGCACTGTCATTGTTCAAGATAACATTTATGAAAATGTTGAAAGTGTTAGAAATAGTCGAAAGGCTTGTGATATCGAATTATCATCGAAATATTAATATTAAAAGTCACATTGATTATATTCTTAAATTATTGTACGAGTTAATTTTATTCTATTTAAATTACCTGTATGCATTTATAAATTTAAAATAATAAATTATTCATTACTCCTTAATTACCATTTAAATCATATTCAAGAACATCTCATGTTACAGAAGATTTAGTTTTATATAGTATATGATAATATATTGCGAAATAATGAGAAGGATGCTTTTATATTTTAATAAAACAATTTAACCTTGGTAATCCCTGACAATGGCAATGATATTTGCATTTGTTTGTTCAGGTTTTGATAGTCAGTGTAAAACATAATTAGTTTCATTCAAAACTAAATAATAAAATTCAATTCAATAATAATATTGAAAACATGTCTTCATTTAAAAATGAAAAATTCATTAACTTGTTAAAGTTTCTTAAACTTCTCAGGGTTGAGCCATATCTATTCTTGGTCATGTTTCAACATGCACTTAAACATATGCCGGCCCATCAATTGCTGCAGGACAAAATATGTTTGGACTGGTATAATACCACAGAAATTTATTGCATCAATTTGCCACATAGTCGCGAAAGCAGAAGTGGTCATGGTCAATTTAAATCACAGATTTTGGCTGACGTGGCTCAGTTTGGTATGCCTTTTAATTATCTCTAAATAAGTGGCAATTATTACTAATAACATAAACCTATTGTGTATTTCAGGTACATATCACACATACATCTCAACTGTACCGGCACTGGTATGGTCTCTGTTTGTGGGCGCATGGATTGACCGCTACATAAAAGCCCGCAAAATATTAATGATATTCAGTGTCGGCGCCGCTATTGTCGAGAATTTAATGACTATTTATTTGACAGTGAATTTTGAAATGAGTTATGAATTTCAATGAAACAATAATTTACTGATAAATAACTTAAATATCTATTGTTTAGATGTTTATTACAATCTCTTACTACACATCCCGTCCTCAGTATTTGGTGGACACATAGCATCCAGGATAGCGATCACACACTACATGACCTCAACCACACCACCAAAGTTAATGTCAATGCGTTTGGCGTTCATTGAAATGTGTTTATTCGTCGGTAATGTATAAAAATGAGGTTATTTTTAAATCACCTAATTGTTTCTGAATTTATCTAGCTAACCCTATTGGCACCTCACTAAGCGGCTATCTACTGGTTCAAACACCTGTATTTAAGACAGGTGAAATCAGAAACTACACCTTTATCTTTATAATAGCACTCGGATTTGAAGTGTTGGCCTTAATTTGGATTATGTTTATGGTTGACGAGAGGATCGCTAGAAAACAGGAATTGAAGATTGAAATGAAAATTCAAGCGATGAATGGACAGGAGGTTAGGAATGATGAGGGTGAGATTCAACTGAAATCTGACATGAGTAGTGAGGATAAGGCCAGACATCCGTTGAGACTATTGTTTAATCTGGAAAACATTAAACTTATGTTTAAGACCTGCACCAAAAAGAGGCCGAATAAGGCCCGGACACAATTGTTTATGGTGTTTGCAGCAATGACTCTTGGTCATATTGCTGTTCATGGTCAGTTTCCAATTAAGAAATATCGACTATGTTGATAACCTTGTTATTTTAGGTGGTGGTCATATTGCACACCAGTTTATTCAAAAGATATATTCCTGGAAACTTGATTGGACTTCCTATGTTCACTCATTAAACATGGTGATCCATTCAATCGCCACCTTGACTATTGTGCCCTTTATGATCAAGGTTATGGAAGTGTCAGATGTCTGTCTTGCAATCATTGGCTTTTTGACCTATTTTACCAGAAATCTTTTAATGGGCACTTGGCTAAATCCAAATGGTGATTAATCTCTATAAAAATTAAGCAAGGTTAATTTTAAGCAATCAATATTTTATAGCTCTCTACATCTCACTTGCAATAACATCCATCGGTGGGGTCTCCTTAATTGGTTCCAGATCACATATGACAAAGATTGTGGAAAGGGATGAAATAGGGAAAGTGATGAGCTTTCTCTCTGTCCTGGATACTTTATCGCCAATGTTCTCCACAACATTATTTGCGTATATTTTTATGTTCACAATTGACACATACCCAGGCCTTGTTTACCAGATCACCGCTCTTCTCCTACTTTTTCCAATTACCATGTTCATGTGGATTGACGTTTACACTTATAAACCTCTGATAGAGAAGAAGAAAAATGATAAAGCTGAAACTGAAACTAATGAACATGATAATAATCGGTTGAGCACAATAATATGAGCAAGCTGATTTAATTACATCATATACTTCGGTTTAACTGCGATTCTCATTTGAGTTTTAACAATGAAAGGTCATTATTATAAATAGATTTTCAATATTTGTGTAATATTTTTGAATATTTTATTGATTTTTAAAAATTTGAATAAATCTCTGATTTTTGCGTTAATTTTGAAATGAAATCAATTTTTTTCTCTTCATTTACAAAACATAAGACCAAAAAACCCGTTCCTATCCTTCGATGTCAAGACTCTTGACTCCAAAAGCTATAGTAAAGTAATGATTCAATAAAAATATTTCGTTGCATCAGCCGTACCTCAGATCACGATCCGATCACGCGTTCAGCACAGGTATCCATAATATTTGATACTGTATTTAACACACTGTGTATTTGTCGATACAATTTAGGCTCAATAATGACCTTCCATAGATCAGTTGACAATGACTTCAGTTATTATTAATTACCAGGGGATTAGTATTTCATTATAGTCTTGAACTAACTGTGCATTTCTTACATTACTCTTTGAACTGATTTGAAGGCAGATAAAACTTCACACATTATTTTCAGTACTAATTATAATAGGCTTTTGATTTAATATTCATTGTTTATCCTATCAATGATTGATTTCACACCTGATATCAATAATCAGGCAAACTTTATAGTCAAGTAAATCATTGAGTTGTGTCTCAAATGTGTAACAATTTATGCATTAATTCATTGCAAAACGAATGTCAATAATTGGGTTAACATTTAAAGGTATATAATAACTAACACTGTTTATATTTTTTGCATGATTAATTATGACAGATATCTATACATTGCAATATCTATGGAGATAATCAAGCAATATATTTTGATACAATGTAGATTTAATTTATTAATCAATGTACTTTCACATTAATATTGTTGCATCAGAAAAGTGTTAATGCCTTTAGATATACTACCTTGGATAGTGTTGACATTGAAAGCTTCAATCTGCTATAAGATGGCAAAACTTATAAACTAAAGCATTAAATACCTGAAAAACTGTATTTAGTTTTTCTCATCCCAGTGTGACCTTGACCAATTTATTTTTTTCAATTGAACCAATAATTGAATGAATTGTATTGCATGTGAAGAGCCGACACCCCTTAAGGGTGTTTTGTGCTATCAATTCGTGAACCTCAGTATACCTTTAAAACTTTTTTTATGATGTTTTGTGATTTAAATAATTTTTATGAATACCACCTGAGAATTAATTTTTGTATAAAAGGAGAGAAAGTTTTTCAAAAATAATCATTCAATTTGTGATTTTTGCTATTATTTTGTGATTTAAAAAACTACTACAAAACCTCTTATAATAATGAATGCTATAATTGTGAGTGATTTTCATATGTTCTTGCTAAAATCTTATTCTATTCATTCTTAAATATATTGCAATTTAACTTGCTTATTTTATTGAAATCTTTAAACAAGCTAATTTTTGTTTGACTATAAAACACATATTTTATTAGTTTACTAATGAAAACTTCAATTACAGTCACTGATAGCCTGCGCCACACTCGTCAGCGCTGGTGGAATCGGCAGCTACTCAATTGCCGAGGATCAAATTGACAGATCCGTCCGGGTCAATCGTGGACCAGTTCCTTTGGGATTAGGGCTGGGTATTAATGGCTTGGGTGTCAACGGTTTAGGACTGGGTATCAATGGCTTGGGTGTCAACGGTTTAGGACTGGGTATCAATGGCTTGGGTGTCAACGGTTTAGGATTGGGAGTCAATAGATTAGGACTGGGAGTCAATGGATTAGGACTGGGATATGGTTTGGCTGCGCCTTCCCTACTCTCCGCTCCACTCATCAGCTCTGGTCTGCCATTGCTTTCCAGCAGAACTTTGATCGGCGGACCCGCCATCTCCACCCTATCCGCACCGTTGGGTATTGCGGAGCCAACTATTATTAGGCAATCCGTGCCACTTATCGGCTCAAAGACTTTGATCAGAAGCGAGCCATTGATCGGTCGATCCCTCTTATCCGGCCCACTGTTGTCCTCTGGACTCATCGGTGGTGAGCCACTACTTCTTGGTGGTAGAGGTCTTGGTCTTGGGCTCGGCTCAGGTCTTTTGATCAAGAAATAAACGCCTGATACTTTGATATATAGATCTTGTAGCTATAAATAATGTACAATTATATCTAGGACAGTTTTTTCTCAAATATATTATACAATTATATATATTTTTATTATTAAAATAAATAATTCATTGATTGAAATGACTTTGTGTTTAATTATTAATTTGACGCACCAAGTTAATTGATTTTAATCAACTAGGTCTTTTAAATAAGTGTAGAAAATTCATTAAATCATTTTTAAAATGAATTGAATTACTGAACAAAAGATTTCATGACATCTATTGAGAAAATATTCAGTACTTTAGAAATATTTAAAAATATTTTATCAAATAATTTGTTAAAGTTTTTAATGATTTTCAAAACGTTTAACAAATAATTGATTTTTAAAATAATATTTTCAAACAATATTTGAATACAAGAAAGGATTTGAGAAAACATTTAATACTTTTTATGACAAACGTCTGGTAAACATGAAAATATAAGTTATGAGTAGAGACTATAAATGTATTTAATTAAATATTTTTATCGGTAAGAGATATCAACAAGGTAATTTAAGATCTATTCGAATCATATAATAACGATTGTTTTGGCAAAAGTTATTTTTAAATAAATAAATATAAATAAATATTTTAAAAATAAATAAATATTTTGAGAATTTTCATAAAAAATAGTGTTTTGGAGATAATTTTGTAATTTGTCTTTAATTTAAAAATTTTATTTACTAAAGTTAGACTCACAATACAATGGATTAACATTTTATGAAATAAATTCCACTATAAGTGTTATAATGTTTATATTCTACACCTTGGGTAAAATTGAGAAGTTTATTTTATAAAATATCAAGTGATAATTATCATTCCCAAAAATATAGTGCCCTAAAAACGCAGTAAAATTGTGTACACCTTCCTATTGACACAGAATGTTCAATTGTTGCAAAAAACGTTTAGAGATTTTCTTGAAGTTTAAGATTAGCTTGGAGAAAAGCACTAGCTAGGGTTAGGAGAGGAAAAGGTGCTTAGGTGGACTAGTGGTTTGTATTGGTGTAGTTGTATAGCTTATTATTGATAATTTTTAGGAATATATAATTTTGAATTTATAAATTCGAATAATGAATTAGGAAATGCTGGTTTAGTTTTGGAATTGATTAATATTACATTGATTAATTGTAAAATCAACTTTTTAACAGATAATTAGTGAAATTTGGGTTAAGTTTAGTTAAAGTTTAGTTAAATATAATTAAATATTTCAATGGTTTTAGTTAAATATTTCAGTAAATATAAAGAGGGTTATTCTTAAATATATTTATAGTCTTTAGTTATGAGTGAAGTATCAATTGATTCTGATGAAAAATATTAAAAATTAATAAATGTACAGTATAAGTAAATCAATACACTCAGTCACTAATGATTAGAAGATAGGTAAAAATTTCAATAGTTAATAGTTGAAAAACATTTGCAATTCAATGACAATAGTATGTGGATGTATAAAATAGAATATAGTTCATATTTTAATCTAGATTTAAAATTTGATATTAACAAAAATTACCTTGGAGATTATTATCTGTTTCGCAGTATATAATTGGATAGGTTGATACTTTGTTATAAGGACACAAAAGTGGACCAAAAGTGTATTATCATGTTAGCAATGCCATTAATTTAGTAGTATAATATTTTTACGCATGTATACCTTGGTGATGATTATTGTTTTAAGATTGACTGTATATATGAGTGACTGAATTGAATAACCGGGTATCACTACACACGTGACTAATGAATAAAAAGCCATAAATTGAATTCAATGGTTATGTTTAACAGTTTATCATAAGTTGTTGTTTACGGGGTTTCCAATGGCAACCAATGTTAATATTATAGCCACTGTGACAGCCTATGGGTTACGTGTGTAGAGATAACCGGTTTTTCAATTCAGTCACTCATATGTTACTTGAGATTCACTGCCTTTGAATATAATTTCATTGAAAATGATATTATATTTTCAAATCATTGTCAATATGTCTGCGGAAAGGATATTACGAGCAAAGTATGAATTACCTGAATCTAAATTCAATAGTGCTGGTGAATTGATCTGGTACAATTTACAACAGCTGAAGAATGAGTCGGTTTGTTTGGTAAGAGTTAATTAAAGCAAAATATTTCAGTTTTATTTAATAACTATTTATATATTAATAAAAAGATTGATTCAATAACTGGACAGCAGTTGACTGTATCTCAATTGAAACGACTGTCCAATAGTATAGC
>JAQGAT010001032.1:0-18727 GCA_034687845.1 Pantelozetes paolii
TCGTTTAATTATCTTTTTAATTGTTTCTTGGTCATTCCCAGGTGTTGATAGTACATTTTCTGGTGTTGAAGGAGTACCCCCTGTTCTTCTTATTATCGTTTCAACAGTTTCTTGGTCATTTCCAGGTGTCGATGGTGTACTACCTGTTCGTTTAATTATCTTTTTAATTGTTTCTTGGTCATTCCCAGGTGTTGATAGTACATTTTCTGGTGTTGAAGGAGTACTCCCTGTTCTTTTTATTATCGTTTCAACAGTTTCTTGGTCATTTCCAGGTGTCGATGGTGTACTACCTGTTCTTTTTATTGTCTTTTCAATTGTCTCTTGGTCATTCCCAGGTGTCGATGGTGTACTTCCTGTTCGTTTTATTGTCTTTTCAATTGTTTCTTGGTCATTTACAGGTGTTGATGGGGTACTCCCTGATCTTTTTATTGTCTTTTCAATTGTCTCTTGGTCATTTCCAGGTGTTGATGGGGTACTTCCTGTTCTTTTTATTGTCTTTTTAATTGTTTCTTGGTCATTTCCAGGTGTTGATAGTACATTTTCTGGTGTTGAAGGAGTACCCCCTGTTCTTTTTATTATCGTTTCAACAGTTTCTTGGTCATTCCCAGTTGTCGATGGTGTACTTCCTGTTCGTTTTATTGTCTTTTCAATTGTCTCTTGGTCATTCCCAGGTGTCAATGGTGTACTACCTGTTCGTTTTATTGTCTTTTCAATTGTCTCTTGGTCATTCCCAGGTGTCGATGGTGTACTTCCTGTTCTTTTTATTGTCTTTTCAATTGTCTCTTGGTCATTTCCAGGTGTTGATGGGGTACTTCCTGTTCGTTTTATTGTCTTTTCAACAGTTTCTTGGTCATTTCCAGGTGTTGATGGGGTACTTCCTGTTCTTTTTATTGTCTTTTCAATTGTTTCTTGGTCATTTCCAGGTGTTGATGGGGTACTTCCTGTTCTTTTTATTGTCTTTTCAATTGTCTCTTGGTCATTTCCAGGTGTCGATGGTGTACTTCCTGTTCGTTTTATTGTTTTTTCAATTGTCTCTTGGTCATTTCCAGGTGTTGGTGTATTATCCGTTTGTGTTATATGTTTCTCAATTATGTTTTGTTGAGACCCATTAGAGAGTACTTTATTTCCATTGATATCATCGACTAATTTATTATTATTATTTGGTTTATCATAAATGATCTTGATCCGACTTATTAAATATCTCATATAGTTTTTGCCCACCTGGGGAAGTTTTGATATTCGTTTATCAATTATAGGACTCAGGGTTTCTATGATATGCTTTGGTTCTGTACTCAGCGATGAAATCACCTTGACAATATTACTGTCTTTATACTGTGGGTCAGCTTTTAATTTATCAGATAACAGGGTAAGTGTTTGCGGACGTTTCATCAAAACAGTCGCTAATTTCCAAGGTTCAGGTGCTTTACTCGTTTCTTCTAGAAGTTCAAAGTATTTCTGGTCTGAAGGTTCAAGTTCAGTTTTATTCCACATTTCTGTCGGGGGTTCTCCAAACTGACGCAGACTTTCATCGAAATAATTATCGTATTGTTTTGAACTATTATTTATTAAACTTCTGATGTTTTCTCTTTCCTCTTCTGATAAATCTTCTTTGCTCGCCAATTCATTAAGTTTATCAAGATACTTTTTCAAAACTATTTTAGTTTTAATATAGGTTTTCTGCGCAATTAATTTTGTGCTTCCCGGCGAATCACCTGGCACAGTTACATTCTGAACGTATAAGTTATTTGTAGTATCAATAAGTTCCTTTAATAGATTTACATCAGGGTTAGTGACCTGATCTACATTGTTTGTAGCAGTGAGTTCGTCAGGTTGTTTGTGAAAGTCATTAAAGTATCGTTCAAGTATGACCATGGATGTTTTAATAATTATATTCAATTCATTTTGATTTTGTGTTGTAAGACCTGGTCTTTTCCGGTCGACAATAGAACTCAGAACATCAATAAGAAGGGGACGTTGTTTATCTTGCGACAGAATCATCCTGGCTAAATCATTCTCTTGATATTTTGGATCTTTCGTTAGCTTTTCATACAATTGACTATATGTTTGTGGGAATTTCAATAACGCAATGGCTAACTTCCAGGACTCGGGTGATTTACTTTCTTCTTCTAACAGATCCAGGTAGTTTTTAAACGATCGGTCGATAGGAGTATTCCACATCTCAGCGGGCGGTTCGCCAAACAGACGAAGGCTTTCCTTGAAATAGTCGTCATATGCCTGTGAACTAACTCTCATGTAATTTCTAATCTTTGTCTTTTCTTCTTCATTCAAATCTTGTCTATTTAATAGTTGTTCAAGGTAACCCATTTGGATTGGAACATATCTTTTGAAGGTAATATAGCTTTTATGTGCCGCTAGTTTTCCCTCCTCCGTTAATTTACCTTTCATCAATATATCCTGAAATAAATGGCTGTTGTACATACCATTTATAAAATCCATTAATAGGTTTGTACCATGGTTAACTGTCTTTCCAAAAGTATCTCCAAATTTTGCTAAGACCGGAATAATGGCACTAGGCCCTTTATTTTCGCCAATGTTATAGTGGATATCGTACATTCCGTCGTATAGATATCGTTTGCCATTTGGACCTATCTCAATAATTCTGCTTATATCATCATAAAAGTCATCTCCTCCAAACTCAAAACGGCTGCCAATCTTTTTAGTTAACAATGAGCTTGTTAAGTTCCATTGAATTAAAAACACCAGACATAAAGTAAATTTCATTTTTCAATATAAAATATATCTTAAAACCACTCAATGACTGATATATTCACAGATTTTGTGAATTCTGAAATGAAAATCATATTCACTCACGAAATTGTGTTGAAGTTATGCTTTCAAATTAAGTAGTATATAAAACGTCCATACCATCCAAGCCCTACACACTGTGATATGTAAAGATATTTGGATCTAAATATAGCTAAATATGACAATAATTGACATTGGTGTCTTTAGCAATAATAATAATATTTGATAATAAAAATTTTGTACAAGGTTAAATACTTAAATATCAATAATATTATAGTTAAATATATTATTATATTTGACAAGTTTAAAATTAAATTTTTCAAATATATTCTGATGTTAGGAGAGAATGGAATTGTCCTGGCCATTTTTTGTTCTAGTGTGAATAATTCTGGACAAAACTTGATTAGTTCTCAATTCATAATTATAAGAAGAAATATCTGAAAACTTCAACAATTCATGAAATATTTATTTTGATTTAACATCTCTATTAGATATAACGATCTAATTAACAAGATGAATCAAATTATTTATATTTTAATAAATGCAAATTTATTTTAGCATGCTCTAATCATAAAAACTGAAATTATAGTTTTTATTTATTCCTTGTCTCATAATATCAAATATGTTTAATGAAAGATTGGATTACATTTTACTGACGCTTAAATCACGTAAAGATTTAATTCAATTAAGTAATAATTTAATTAATTAAATAAATAAAAGGAACTGGTGAAATTGTAAATTTTAAAAATTAGACAAAATCCTACTGAAAACCAACCTTGGATATATCAACAAAAGCACATAAAAGCGTTTCCTGACTATATTTTGTCTGAGTTTGTGATCAGATGAGAGAAAATATTAATTAATTTCAATAAACGACAAAAAGATTTGAATTTTAATAAATTTATTTCAAATTCTGTTTTGTTTTTAAATTTTTTATCGACTTTTATATTCAATTGCTTTTCTATTGAAACAACATTTAGTGAATAATGAAATCAAATTCTGACAAAACTATAATTACTTTATACAGGGGTAATGTGCAGGGATCATTACACTTAGTATAGATATTGCACACAAGTAATAATTTAACCTTGACAATTTAAAATTATTAACAATCTTACCTAGCTTCTAGATTAAAGCCAGATAGTTAATAATAATTGATTGGATAAATAATTTAATTCTTTTTACAATATAATAATTAATTTTATTTTATACCCCTGAATACCGGAATATTATTTCTAATCACTCATTGATTTTATCATTAATTCAAATATGTTTAACAAAATATTAAATTACTTTTCACTGACTGTTAAAACATTTAAATATTTTAATAGTATTTAAAAATTTAATTAATTATGAAAAAGTGGTTTTGAATTGAGATTTAGATAATGAATAATTAAACAACACAAATCAAACAACACACAACAAGCACATATGATTAACCACTCAATTCAAACATTTTTGAATAAATGCTGAAAATCTGAAATTCAGATCTGAATATTGATCTCAATATGAGATGAGAGAAAATATTAAATAATTTCAATAAACGACTAAAAGATCTTAATTTTAATTTTGTTTTCAAAATATTACATATTTTTTTATATTCTTTATCAATTACTGAGTTTTGTTTTGATCCTGGTATATTTCAGTCGCCTTGTTACACCATTAAATTAATATGGTGCTATGCTGAAATACCTTGTGGAGTTTGACGATAGATTATCTCTTGTTTAGGTTTAGGTTGTTGTTGTTGTTGTACAATTGACCATGCATTGATATTTAGTAACATCGATTAATTATTCAAGAACAAATCAATAATGCCCATGACTCATTTAATTATTAATACCAATGCTTTATTAATAAACATAACTTACTTTGAAATCAAATCCAGTATTAAATTGAAAAATCATTTCAGGATTTGATTGAAAGCATAAAAATCTAATACCAATTCATTGTTTAGTCTTTTGTTTCAAACGTTTTTTAATTTCTTTCTAATAATAAAGAAAATAAAAATTGATTTCAATTTCTTTGAGTTATTTTCGGCTTTAATTCAATCATTAAATCATTTTTTGTAATAAAAATAATTGTAAAATTCAAAACACAATTGAAATATAATATAATCTCTTAAAACAAGGTATGAATTGATTGTAAAATTCAATTTCAAAACTTAAAAATATAAATACATTTACAATGAACGCTAAAAAACAGCAAAATTTTGGTTCAATTTTAAGCATAATTTAGTGAAGACTTCAATGAACTATACTTTTGACCTCTTTTTCGCTTTCGGAGCTTAAGATAGAGACAAATGGATAGTATGATAGCCGCAGAGGAAAAGTATAGGAACAGGATTAGACTGTAATCCATGTTATTTAGTAAACTGTAATTCCATTTGGATTTGATTGAACTGTTTTTCACGACTTGTGATGACTTACCGGAAGTGAAAGCATTTAATTTCAATTCAATTGACTTTTCAGTGTTTGACTCGTCATTCACTTCATTCCCTTCTGTCGTGTCTTTCAGTATATTATCGGAAGAATAATGTCTTAAAAGGAATTCCAAAACATTTTTCTCATTAAAGCTATTACTCTCTAAACCGCCGGCACTTTCATAACACTCTGGACACTGAGATCGGAGCGGAAACGTCTGCTTCGGGTGTTTGGGGTCTTCACTGGCGTCGCCTTTGAGTCTTGTGTTCACTTTGTTGTGCGCTTTCCATAGCCAGAGCACTGAACTATTTGGATACGTGAGCTCTGACTCCAAGTCCTTAGCCATGAGTGCAAAATGTTGGGCACAGTAGGAACAGCCAAAAAAGTTCTTTATATAATCTCTCATTGCATACAATACTGAGTGAAGTGTTGACCACTTCTGCGATTTCACAGTATTTTTATGTTCGGCAACAGTCAGGGTATGGAATAGTGTCCAAACAGAACAGGGATATCCTCTGTATTTATTATCACTGCCGGCACAGCCCTTCCAGGACTTCATTTCAGGGAAGTGGTAGTAATCTTCGTATATCTTCATTGTTGTGGTCATGTCCTCGATGTCCACCTCAACGCCGGATCTCTTTTTGGACAACCATTCGTTCAAATATTTAATAAACCCCAACATCTTCTCCGTCTGAAAGGGGAAGTGGAGTTCCAGCACTGAGAGGTAATTTTTGAGTGCATTTATTTGTGTTGAGTTCAACCGCTTTTTAAGGGGTATTTCTTGAAACAACGAATATCTCAACGCATTATTCAAATCAGACATATGTATGGTTTGCGGACCGATTGGGCTCTCAATACTGTTGGCCACCTTTGAGACGGACGAGTCTTCGGGCAGTCTTATGGGTGCTATCTGTTGGAAGTCGTGTTCATTCCTGACACCCATTCCGTCATAATCTTTGAGAAATTCATTTTTAATCACTTTTATAAACATTTCTCGGATTTGACTCTCTTTGAAGACATTCCTATGAATTGAGGGACAAATAAAACATTAAATTCAACTCAAAGTGAGTAAACGGTGTGAAAAGGGCTGACATTGAAACCAATTTGAAAGTGTAGTCCTTGTTGTCGATGGACATAAGGAACGGTAGCTTATGGTGACTCAAAATGCCGGGCAGTATCTCATCTATCAGTGCTGTACTCGAGTCCAACATTCGTAATACCGTTACCGACGACTGATATGAACTCATGTCTAATATTATCTAAAAATTGATTTCAAATATAATTTTAGACATTATTTGCTAAACCATTGAATGAATACCAAACCTCTCGTCCCAGAAATGATTTCTCATTTTCAACAATGAGTACAATTGGTATCCCTTTCTCAATGGGAAGCGATTTAATGAACAGCGTTTTACTGAGCGCCGACACTGGCATCAGGTCTGGCCAAAGACGGGGCACACCTTTAGACCAGTTATCGGTAATGTATTTAATGATCGCCTTCTGAAAGCCATCATTACTTCTCTCTTCAGCTATGGTTCAGACAAACGGACAAAATATTAGTGAAAAGTGTAAACACAACTGAAAACTGAAATTACGGCTCAAATCAAAGCCCTTGTCCTCCGGTTTAGGGCTAAACCAAAACAGCTTAAGTGTCGGGTAGATAGAGATATCGAAATCCCGGCACAGTTTAGTGTTGGCCTCTTGAGCGCAGTCGACAACAGAGATGGTCATCAGTTGAGACCATTGGTGGCACTCTTTGGCCAACTGTTTGAACGTCGGGGCAAAGGCTATGCAATGTCCGCACCAACTGTTGTAGAACTGAATCAATTGAACCCTTTCTTGGTTGCGGTCATCGCCGTAGACACTGGCCGTCAGATTATTGTCCGCTAATATCCGTATCTCTCGGCTGTTGTGGTCATAGAGTGGTTGACCAGTGAGTGAGGGAAAGGCGGAACTGATTGTCACTAATGTTATAATTATTATCAAAAATATTAATATCAATGAAACCACGGATTGAGTCAATAGTTTGGATGTCTTTTCAATCATTAATTGAGTCATAGTTTGGATGAAAACAATTGTTTAGTCAAACAATTCAAACATTATTTACATTAACATTAAAATCAATTTAAGGGGTATTTAATTGGAGGGGATATTAAGGGGGTATTTCACACACTGTGCTAATTGATTGTCATCAATAAAAAACACTTGAATTTATGATAAATTGATTGAAACCCTGGATATGTATTAATGAATGGCTTTTCTGTCGTTAAGTAGTTATTCGTTGAACTGTTTGTCAATTAAATCAATGTTTTATATAACATATGATTCAATCGTTTATTGCATTTAAAGCTCACATCAAATGACAAAAACATGTTTTACGTAATCATTCACTCAATTAGTGCTTAAGTGTTGTAGTGTTGAGTCAATTACGTCAACAAATGTATACCAAAAGTGCTATTAATTGCGTTAAATGAGCGCTAATTTTCAATTTATTAACACTTTTTTACCTGATTTTCATGTTTTAAGGGTTAGAGTTGAATGAATTTGACGCCAAATATGAGCAAGTTAATTTTTATTTATTGAGAAACTTATCATGTGCATTTATAAATGTATTAAAAGTGTATTCAAATATAAATAAATGTTTATTTGTGTTAAACAATTAATAAAACTATTGATAATAGTGAGACATTTAATCCAACATTTTTTATAACCCTTTTTAAGGGTTTGTTTTCAAGTAGACTAATATCAATAATAATAATTAAGTGGACTTTTAGTGGAATTCCCCCTTATTTTCATAACCCTTCACTTTAAGTGTAAAATAAAAGACTTTTTTTCAAAACTATAAAAATTAAAACAATTTTTGAAAACATTTGCCAAAACTCTGAGAAAATAATTGTTTAACTGCTTTGCACTCAAAACCTAATCAACAGATAATGAGATACTTTATTTGTGAGGACAACTGCACCGACCGTTTTTGATCTGGAGATTATACATCTCAAACTGACCCGGCATCTCAATGTGCACATCGCCCGTACACTTGCACCCAATCGTGAACTTCTCGTCAATGAAATCCTTTTCACGCAAATAGTCCACTATTTTGCCCCACATTTCGGGCGACTCTTTGGCCATAACCCCAAAGTTGCCAATACAGTAGAGGCCATGTCTGGCCCGGGAAAGGGCGACATTGACCCTATTCATAGTGGACAGGAAGCCTATGGTATCCTTTTTACTACTTCTGACAAATGAGATGATAATAATGTTATTCTCTTCGCCCTGAAAGCCGTCCACAGAACTAACTCTAATCCTGAGCTCAGGTGTCGGCGCATCGGTGTTAGCCATCTGTGGACTAAACGGATCCCTTTTCTTCTCCTTAACAAAGAAGTTCTTTTGCTCATACATTAAGTGCTTAATCAGATCCAACTGTGCGTTATAAGTGGTAAGGATAGTGATGCCGTCGTCCGGGTATTTATGCAGAAGCAGGTACTTCGCCAACTCTACCACATACTTGGCCTCATATAGATTGGAACGGCTCTTATCGATGATATCTCTGCTGTTATTACTGTCCTCTATGTGCTTGTGATCAATGAAATACATGTTCTTTTTGTGTGTGTAGTCTATGTCCGGATATTCATTCACTTTCTCACTGTTTCTTAACGTCTTATAAATGCCGCCGACTTTCAGCAGATCTGAAATACATGGCCTCATCCGGTGCTGAAGCTCTAACTGAACGAAAGGCATGCCATTCAAGACCATGCGTTCAAACAGTGATTTATCCAAATCGTATTTATCGGTCAATTCCCTGACGTTAGTAATTGGCCGCAACTGTTTGTGGTCACCGATTAGGATCAGGTGCTCAATGCTTGAGGGCATGGCCGCCACCACATGGCCTTCAAGCACTTCAGCCGCTTCTTCAATGATCATGATTTTGGGCGCAAACGCCTCGACTAGTTGTCTGTGTTTTGCGGCACCGGTTATAGTGAGGCCAATGATTAGACTCTTATTACACAACAAACGATTGAATTTCACTCTCTTTGCATCAAATTTCTCGATTTCTTCACTAATTGTCTGCGAATTAGCCCTTATTTGGCGTTTAATGGCTTCGGAATAGGATTTCCTCCAAAACAGGTATAAAATCCATTTCTCCTTAGAATTCATGTCTTTTAGACTCATTTTATTGATTTTCAAAATCTCATCAAATGTTTCGTCATTTAATTGCTTTTGGGATAACTTTATGCGTAAATAGGTGTTGAAGTCTACCCGTGCGCTGCCTTCCACTATCTGGTCGTCATAGCTTAGTCTTAGCCAAAGATATATTGGATTAACGCCATCATCACTGAACTCCTGGATCAACTCATTACAAAACTTCTTTGGCTTAATGTATGGCTCGATGTCTTTGAAGGCAATAATTTCAGTGAAACTCCACTCAATCTTCAGAAACAACTGATCCAAAGAATTGCGTAAATCTTTGACTCTTGCAAAGTGTTTCCAGATCTTACCTTTGGCTTTCAATATGAGCCTCACATCTGAGTCATTGCAATCAAACCTTTCCATATATGCCTTCAAATCAACTTTGAATTGATCCTCAATTGATCTCAACTTATAGTCTTCGAGTTCTTTGGATTCAGAATTGCCACCAATTCTGACGACATTTCCATTGAATTTGATGATCCCTTCGAGGAACTGATCCAAAGCGTGGTTCTTATAGCACACGATAAGTATTGGACTACGAGTTTGGCTTCCATTCCAAACCTTCTCATTATCTAAAAGACATTTAACTATCTTTAGGCCAACGAAGGTCTTTCCAGTTCCCGGCGGCCCCTGTATTACAGCGAACTCTTTGGTCAACGCTGTGTAGAAGGCATCCAATTGTTTGACGTCAAAAGTGGACAGCTTTGTCAGCAAAGGCTTACAGCTTTGGTCCAACAGTTTCACTGCAGACAATGGATTGTCATTTTGGTCAGACGCTGGCACTTGACTGCCATTATCGGTGGCTTTAGGTTTGCGTAAAGGAATGCAATCATTCATATCATAAGTTGTGTCGGGTTTTAGATAATTGGGTGCTTTTATAGTGGTATTGAGTTCAACGATATACCTATCGAGAGGGAAGTTGTCTCTCATTTCTTGTAATTTTGTCAATGAGTGCCGAAAACCTTCAAAATAAGTGACGGTTTCTATGGCTTTGTATTTGGCGTTGCGTTTGAAGACTACTTTCAATAAGTCTTTACACAAATTGTTATCAAAATCTAATTTTAAGCAAAAATCCCAACACTTTTGATGAGTTCTCTCGTCTGTAACGCCTATACGACTGTTCACTACCCGACCGAAGATGAATGTGTGCTCAAAGTTGTCTGAAGACAGACAGAGAAGCGATCCATCCATTAGTATCTGTGAGTCCTTTAGATCAGCAAAATATAAGACAATTAATGAAAATAATGGCAAAAAGACATCAATTGTTGAGTTTTACCAACAAATCAATCCTCAGAAGCAATGAGTGATCAAAACTGAACCTCAAAACCAATCCATGTCTTGGATTAACAAAAGGCTCAATGAGTTTGACATCAAAATAGACCTTTGATTGCAGTTTGGATTCAATCACTTCCTTAAGACTCTTCGCCCGAATATAACCGTTAGTATTGACCTCTTTGTTGCCTTTGCTTTCATTTAACACCACTTTTAATGCCTTAATGTCTTCAACCAATGGCTGAACCAACTCTTCCCGCAACAAATCAAAGTGTGTTTTGAGATAATGATCACAACTTTCATAGCATTTGTGGATCAGATTCGGCAACAATTCGGGCGCCGCTGACCGACGGATGTCCTCAACGGTCGGATAGATCTTTGTTTTGCGGAATTGGTGTTCATTGTCGTTGAGGTCTGCCATCGATGGCAACAGAAATGACTAATAAATGACTAAATAATTGAAACTAAACTCAAAAACTAATAAAACATTAAATGTTTTGATGTTTTGCCAAATAATTAGCGATTTGTTGTGAAAAGAGTCACACATTTGAGATGTCGTCCAATAATAACGTACTTTAAATGCATTTCAAACAAAAACCCAAAACTTTTTATTCAATTGTTTTCAAATGTTTTGTTCATTATTTCAATTCATTTATATTTTAACGAAATTTATTGTTAATAAAGAATTTTCAAACTATTATTTTGAAATTCATTCATAAAGACAGTATTGAAATAAATAAAGGATACTACTGTAGTAAAATTTACATTGTTTAAACAATTTGTTATATTTTGAAGTATTCTGAATAATTCCTCTTTTATAAAATTGAAAATACCAAGAGTTATTTATTATATTTGCAAATTAATGCATGTATTTATTCATGATAATTTGATATTTATATATATAATCTAGCAAAACAATTAAACATATAAACATTAATTAACATATAATTATTTTTACTGAGGAGCAGAGGTAGTTCCTGGTGGTTGTGTGGCACCCGCTTGTGTGTCACCTGCACTATCTGCACTACCATCACTACCTTCATCACCTCCACCTTTTTTCCATCCTCCTCTCCATTTATCTTTCATATCTTTGAAGCACTGGGTGACAGTTGTTTTATCAGCATCAGACAAACTGTTCAAGCACGTATCAAAACCAGCACTACCTCCACCTTTACCTCCCCTTCTGCGACCTTTAAATATAAAATCATATTTAAAGTAATGTTAGTATTTTAACACTTATTCAAATTTTACCCTCAATTGTGTGGATCAACACAAACAGAGTGACGAAAGAGAGGACACAAATTGATATCAATTTCTGACTAAACATAATGTTTTGTAACTATTTGTGAATCACTTCAACAATGTTTTCACTCTTTTATAGAAAGTTTTTGTTTATATTTATTACAAAATTTCAAATATCTTAATGTTTGAACAGATTTTTGCACTAAAACCCCAATTTCTTTGTGAAACAATGATTGACCTTACACATTTATTCATTACTATTCAGTACTAATACCTCATCAACATGTTTACTCATTTTATATTTTAATTACCAAAACAATATATCATACAATCAATTGTGCAACAGTTGAATGTGTTTGATCAGTTGTTGATGGATCTAAAAATTTAACCTAATTTGTAATAAATTTACTCTGGTGAAATTTCTTTCAAAATTATCATGGTACTGTAATTTACTTTTACTTTTACACATAATACTCAAATAATTATCAAAACAATTTTAAAATGAGTTGAATTTTACAAAAACTATCCAATGTTAATCAATAATAGTGTGAATTAAGTGTTAATCACTGAGTTGTCAGGGTATTTAATTATAAATTTAAAAAAGATATTGTATAATTTTAGTTTTAATATGTTTTTATTTATTATTTGAGCAATATCAAATTAAATATTTATAATTATATAAATTTACATTTTCAAAATAATTACCAAGACAAATATTGATAAATAGTGGAAATTATTAATATTTTGAAGAAAGAAAAATGTTTCTGTATATAAATTTGAATATTAATAATAATTAAATCCATTATTTATTTACTTGGACATTTTATTTTGATCTCATCAACCACAGTATGCATTGGCATTGGGTGGTGATACGCAATTGCCATCTCCGCATGATTTAATATACCTTGCTGCATTTCCATATTGATCACAATAGTAGAGGTTATCGGCATCTGTTTTATCGTCACTGAGATCCGATCCACAATAATACCCATAACCGGCACCGGTATTGCAATATTGAGTTTTAACCAATACTGCCATCAATGAGAAAACAAATACAAAAACTAACAAGTTCAATTTGAAATTCATCTTTGAAAAGATAATTATTTATTTATACAATAAAACTAAACAATTCTTCAGTTTATATATGAAAGAGAATGACAACAACTGTTATATTCCCATCACTATTGTCATCATTGTGATGATTATTACCATGATCATCCTATTTTTATAATGAATTGTTTATTTGTAAACATAAATATTTCTCGTAATTGACAATTACTACTGTAATTGCTATTTCACTAAACAATGGCAAACAATTGATGTCTAATCTTCAATACAACCGCAGATTTACTTATATTTATAAAGAATAATGTAATTCTATATTTCAAGGAATTAGACAAATATGAAACAGCAATATGAACTTGGTTAATTAATAATCAATCATAAAATCAATATAATGTTATCAACATTTATATCAAACAAATCCAACACAGTATAACAAGTCCTTTGATTATGAAATCACAATTCAAATCAATTGTTTTTGTTTTTGTCATTAAATATAAAACTTTTCGTTAAATTTATTAATATTTTATTGTTTTTGGATTTCAATAAAAAAATAAATATTTGATAAAATATTAAACATATTTTTTTGATTCACACAAATGTAATCATAATTTGTTTCAATTGATTTCAGTTTTCGTATCTTTTCTAAAATCAATCACTTCCTGTGAATTGTCGAGTATCTCCACAAATGGCTTGACCGGGGATTTCCTTAAGGGTTTTGTCAATTCAATGTCATTTAAATGTTTATATTGATTGATAAGTGAATCACATTTATCACTGTCTCTGGTATAGTCGCCGCAGAAGTTCTCAATCATTCGGCCGGATATCTCATTCAATATAGAGTGCAAACCTTCAACAGAGGCTGTTGGGCACCGGCTGTCACCTAAACTGAGGAACGAGTCTTCAACGCAGTGATCAAATCTGTAATAATGGCTAACAAAAGAGGATTTTATTAAACACTGAAAACATTTACTTCAAGATTACTGACCAACAAATCAGCCCAAACTCATCCTTATCCACTATCTTATCCTTTCCGGCGCTAATCCTTTCCATATCCAGAATATATTGGTGCCAACACTTCACTGTTTGATTGATAGCACTGTTACCACACTTAGCCCAGGATATGAATAATTTGCTCAGTTTTGGTGAATCACAATATTTTTTGACCACAATTTCCAGATCTTTGACTAACATTGAAGTTAAATCATTGGCCATACCTTTGAGACACCCGTCCACATATGTGTTCATCCATTTCACAGACATTTTATCATTTCTATTGAATAACAAATTAAATGAGAAAGGTAAAATAAGTTTTTATTGAATGTCAACTCACTTGCAGTCAATGTTGAGCTCATTTTGATTGGACGGGTATTTACCGTTTGGATCACCAAAGGTAGACAATTCCATCGCCAACTGATCCATCTTCTCTTCACTCTTCTTATCGCACACTATATGTTCCTGAGCTTCAGACAAAATAATTGATAAACAAATTATAAGGTATTTACAAATGAAATGCATTTTTATTTGTAAACAATTAAACTCTTGTTATAAAATAAAGTTTCTTTAGTTTTATAATGTGTTTTGAAGTAAAATAAAGATTTTAAACTGAAATTCAATGACAGGTTTTGCCGGTTATTAGCATTTAAGGGGTATTTTGCGACATCACCTGAATTATTACATTTAATAAAATAAGGAAGACTTCAATGAAATCCAACTTTTATTCAGTTAAAGGTTAAAACAAATTGAAATCATAATCAAAACTAATATAAATCTAAACATATTTTTAAAAATATTTCATGTGTTTTATGTCTTAAACTTGTTTTTAATGTTTTTAATGAAAGGTCAAAATGTATTTTATGTAATATCTGTTTTATATATAGTGTCAAGAAAGGGCTCAATAGATAAGCACCTGAAATAAAAGTTTTATCTTTTTAAATTTAAACTAATCCTAGTGTTCGAAACTAATTCAAATTATAGCAGGTTAAATTATTTAACATTGAAATATTGTATGAAATAATATTTAAATCATTTATGAATTTATGCGTAAAAATATTCACTCAAAAGACTCAATGTTTACAAAACACTATAAAATGTTCTTAAAAACACTTTAATCCTTAATATATTCATAATTTTATGCAAAGATTATTGTTTTCCTCCAATCGTTTAGTGTTTACATTATTCACACATATTTTATTGCATATAAAAAGAGATGAGAATTGAATTGATTTTCATTTTATATCTAATATTTGCCTAAAAAAAGGTTAAAATAATTTCAAAAACTACAAAAACTGTTGTTTATATTTAATAATGAATCCATTATTCAGTTATTTGTTTGCATTTTTGGTGATTCTTATGATCAAAGTCTCTGAAGAGAGAGAAGAATCAGTTGTTGGAAGAGATTTTGAGTATAAAAAATGTGTCCAACAATTGGACACACAATGCAATGAACCACAGATGAAGAAGAGGACAACTACTGACACTTTGCGTATGTCTAACAGGTTTGGCAAAAGAGATGCCGACACACTTCGGATGTCCAACAGATTTGGAAAAAGACAACCAAATCCTGAAACGTTGAGAATGTCTAACCGTTTTGGCAAAAGAAGTGATCAGACAATAGATTTGATGGACATCTTGTCAATGATTAAAGACAACTCTGATTATGAAAAATTCAATTATAAATAGTTTTAATTTATTATAAAAATAATTTAACATGGATGAATATAAAAACGTAATTGCTTATTTTTGTTTAAGCTTATTATGTATTTCAGAATATGTATAATGAATAAACAAATAAATTATTGTTTCATACGTTTTTGAGTTTAAAAATATTTCAACCTTGTTGAATTTATTATCTCATTAATTGATCAGATTATGTCAATAAACAACATTTTTAGGGACTATTACAGTATATTTTATAACACTTATCCTCTTAATAGGGGTTAGGCTGTAGTATTTCCCTCCAAAAAAACCCATATCGCCTCTGAATACACAATCAAAACAATTGAATAATCAATTGATATATAAGTGAATCAATTTGTAAACAATCCTTGAAAGTCATGTTTTCTCAGAAAAAAAATCCGATTTTTGTTTTGATGTTTAGTATTTGCTGTCCTTTCCTGTGATACCAAACATAGTCTTTGAACTCATATTTTGATTAAAAACTCCTTTATTTCTAATATGAATACAAATTATTTAATTCAAACAGAGATCTAATAAAAGATAACTAAGTTATACTGAGTATTGGCACCCGTGTATTGAATTAAAGATAACCCTGGGCATATCAATATTTAGTATACACAACAAATAATAAATTGAAATACAGGCACGCAGTGTATAAAAAATGTTATTGATTTACACCTAAATAAATAATTGCGTAAAATAATTGACTGAAAATTATGGCATTCAATGAGATATCAAACAAATGTTTTCAAAAATAGTTTTTTAAGTTTTTCTGTGAAAACTTGTTTTCATATCAGAAATTGTTTTATAATTTTAATTGTCATTAGATCTCAATTTTATTGATAAAGAGTGTCACTTAAAGTAATAAACATTTTTCAAACACTTATAAAATACTTGAAATCAAGTGATAATTATTTGAAAAGTAAATGAAATCTTCAGATATTTCTACTCTTTCTCTGTCGTCAGAAATTCTATCAGTGCTTGAATTGCCTATAATAAAGGTTTTATACAACTTTTTGGTTATAAATCAATTTAGAGAGCGATTTGTGTCAAAACATTTTATTCCGGTTTTATATAATTTCAATCAAACTTTCAGTTCAATTGACTCTTTGACTGAATTTCTTCCAAAATATTTCATTGAATTGAACGACAAAAACCCATTAAAGAGTTTGATTAAAACGATAATGGTGAGGGTGAGGATGCTGGTGCTCTTTGTTGCCTTTGCGTCATGTTTTTCACAAGTGTTTAGTGATTTTCAATATCCAAATGTGAGAAGAGATGAAACTGTTTCTGATGACTATTTTGGTACTCAAGTAAGAGATTAGAAAAAATCATTAATATATTCATTATTTCACTAAAATTAGTAATAATTTAAACCCATATAAGAACTGATAAAATATACAGTAGTTCACAAAGTAATCCGGTTTTGAATAATTGATTCCTGTTTTTCTTGTATCAGATTATTGTGTTTATAAAACAGTGAATAATTTAACATTTATTTTATTATAAACTATTGATTTTCAATTTTCAGGTTAAGGATCCGTACCGTTGGTTAGAGAACCCGGATAGTGATGAGACAAAAAAGTTTGTTTCTGATCAAAATGGTATTTCAAAGCCTTATTTTGAAACAAACCAATACAGGGATAAAATCAGTCAAAAGTGAGAAACAATTAAAACATTTTTATTCATTGAATAAAATTAATATTACTTTCATTTGAAATAAGTTTCAAAGATCTCTATAATTACCCCAAATATGGCGTTCCCTTCAAAAGGGGCTCAAAATACTATTATTCATACAATAGTGGACTTCAAAACCAAAATATTTATTACTCATTGGATTCAATAGACTCTGAAAATCCGACCTTATTTTTAGATCCAAATGAGTTGAGTAGTGACGGAACGACATCTCTTCAGTTCACCTCCTTTTCAAAAGACGGCAAATACTGTGCGTACGGTATAAGCAAAGGCGGATCCGATTGGATATCAATTAAGATTAAAAACACCGAAACATTGGAGGACTTATCCGAAACGTTGACTAAAATAAAGTTTTCGTCCACTGCTTGGACTCACGACAACTTAGGCTTCTTCTATGCTGTAAATGACATCTCTCATAAGTATCCGGATTATTTCAATTAACAAAATACATTTGATTTCTAGTATTACAGTGAATATGAGGGTTCGGGTGAAGGAACTGATCCGGAAGTACCGCAAAATCAGACGCTATTCTACCATAAGATAAATACAGATCAATCACAAGACATAAAAATAGTCAACTTTCCTGACCATCCCTTTTGGCTTATGTGAGTCATTGCTGTATAGACTGTAGTATTGAATGAAAATGTGTTATATTTTATAAAAACTTCTTCAGAGGAACCCCTCGTGTAAGCGATGACGGAAACTATGTCCATATATTTCCACAAGAAGGCACATCAAACAGTCCCTGGTTTTTTGCCAAACTAGAGCTACCTGTGCAAAATGCCATGGAGTTCAAACCCGTAACAGATAAGGCAGAAGCGGAATATTTTTACGTAGCGAGTGATGACAACTTGGTTTATATGCGGACCAATAGAAACGCCAAAAAATTCCGTTTAGTTAGAGTGGATCTAAACAATCCTGATGAGTCCAATTGGGAGGACATTCTCCCCGAACATGACCTCATGGTTTTGGACGATGTCGTAGCCGTTAATCAAGAGTTTTTGGCCGTCATCTACATGAGAGATGTCGTACACATCATTGAAATTCATAATTTAAGAGATGGCAGATATCTTTGGGATGTGGACACACCTATCGGCACCGTCACCAGTATTAGTGCTGAGAGAGAGGGGACGGATCTCTTCTATAAGATATCGTCATTTCTCAGTCCAGGAATAGTATATCGCTATGACTTCAGCACAAATCCAAACACTATTAAAGTGAGAAAAATAATTAAATTTTGTGAAAATAATAACATTTTTTGTATAAATTGTTGAAAAGATTTTTAAAGAATCAAAGATTTCTGGTTTGGATTCAAACGATTTTGAGACAAACCAAGTCTTCTTCCAAAGCAAAGACAAAACAGTGAGAGTTCCCATGTTTTTGGTGCACAGAAGGGTAGGTAT